>RPFO01000418.1:2495333-2615333 GCA_009746045.1 Mesostigma viride
GACAGCAAAATGTAGATGGATGCTTACAGCGTGCATGAATAAGGGTAAAACTGGGTGCTTCAATAAGTGGATGCTTTCCACGTGCATAGAAGTGGGTGCTTACTCGTGACGAACATGTGCAAGGAGGGCTCAGGCACAATCAAAAGAGGATATCCAACCCATGGTATCTAACGATCAAAAGAGGATATCCTACCCATGGTATCTAACGATCAAAAGAGGATATCCAACCCATGGTATCTAACAAATGATGTACCAATCGGACCGCGATGATGATGCGAGCCGGCGTGCCTGCCAGTTGAAAGTGCCAACCGACAAGGGGCGTATGCGCACTCACTAGTACGCAGTCTGTCAGCCCAAGGGGGCTGTCATGCCAGGCAGTCACTCCCCAAGTACCCACGTGCTGCACCCGCCAATCGTAACGTAAATGGAAGCACATCGTCCAACGAATGACGTTTTCTTGACCAGAGCGCGACCTTATGGAGCCGGCGTCCCATGCCCTCACCTGCACGTGGTTGTAGACCATTTCTTGACCAGAGCGCGACCTTATGGAGCCGGCGTCCAATGCCCTCACCTGCACGTGGTTGTAGACCATTTCTTGACCAGAGCGCGACCTTATGGAGCCGGCGTCCAATGCCCTCACCTGCACGTGGTTGTAGACCATTTCTTGACCAGAGCGCGACCTTATGGAGCCGGCGTCCCATGCCCTCACCTGCACGTGGTTGTAGACCATTTCTTGACCAGAGCGCGACCTTATGGAGCCGGCGTCCCATGCCCTCACCTGCACGTGGTTGTAGACCATTTCTTGACCAGAGCGCGACCTTATGGAGCCGGCGTCCAATGCCCCCACCTGCACGTGGTTGTAGACCATTTCTTGACCAGAGCGCGACCTTATGGAGCCGGCGTCCCATGCCCTCACCTGCACGTGGTTGTAGACCATTTCTTGACCAGAGCGCGACCTTATGGAGCCGGCGTCCCATGCCCTCACCTACACGTGGTTGTAGACCATTTCTTGACCAGAGCGCGACCTTATGGAGCCGGCGTCCCATGCCCTCACCTGCACGTGGTTGTGGACCATTTCTTGACCAGAGCGCGACCTTATGGAGCCGGCGTCCCATGCCCTCACCTACACGTGGTTGTAGACCATTTCTTGACCAGAGCGCGACCTTATGGAGCCGGCGTCCCATGCCCTCACCTGCACGTGGTTGTAGACCACCTCCTGACAACCTTGTACCTGGATGGGGTAGTAGACCACCTCCTGATAATAGACCGTACCTTATACATCATATAATGCCAATCCCCTCACCTGGATGAGGTTGTAGACCACCTCCTGTGATGCGAACCGGCGCGTCCACTCCCCCCCCTGGCTGGCCACGTTCTCGATCGTCTTGACCGCATAATGCTGGCAGATCTCCTCCTCGCCCTGCCCACACATGCGGAAGGGGGGCATGAATGCGGGCAACACGAGAAGAGGGCGTGGGTTGGTGGGGTAGGGGCAACTCAGGAAACGTGAGTGTTAGAGAGAACGGTGACCGCTACCGGAAGGAATCGTCAGGGCTGCGGAGATGGTGAGGGTGATAGCCAAGTGCGGGCGAAAACGCCAAGCGGGGGGGTAAGGGGGCTGCTCACCCATCTCGACCTGAATGGAATTAACTTGATTTAAACAGCGCATCTCGCGAAACAGGTGCATCCGTTGGGAGGCCGCGGAGCAAGCACAGTGCTGCCACACCTTGAGCAACTCATTCATAATGCTGGCTGTCTCCTTGATAATGAGCACAGAGCAAGCACTACTGAGCTCAGAGCAAGCACAAAGGACCGTGTGGCAGCTGGATGGACAGGACACGGGCTGGATAGAGCAGCGGCTTGACGGGACGCTGATGCTGAGAGCACTCATTGGCGCTGAATTGGCACTAAATTGGCACTATTTGGCAAGACGCGCATACCGGACGGATAAGCCGCGTGATGAGGCTGATGGCCGTCGGCGGCACTTGCCAGATCTCGCCAACCGCGGCCGCTGCTGCGCCCGCATCACCATCGGTGGCCGCCGCGGCAGCCGCTGTGTCCTGTGGCAGGGCGACAACCCGCATGCGTTACAAGCGCCGGCATGCATTACAACCCGCATGCATGCATGGCCATGACCATCCGCATGCGCATGTGATACGACACCCAGCATGCGTTACAAGCGCCAGCATGCATTACAACGCCCAGCATAGTTTGCAAAACCCAGCATGCATGACAACCGCCAGCATGCATGACGACCGCCAGCATGGCAGCACGGAGAGGGCACCCAGCGATGATGGATGAGCAGAGAAAAGGTCTACAGGCGATGCCAAGGCGGGCTATCCAGGCAGCGTACTCGGACAGCAAAACAGGGAAGCCTCTTCGGGCAGCCTAATGGGGCAGCCTTGCAGGGCAGCCGAACAGGGTAGCCTAACAGGGCAGCCTTACCGGGCAGCCTAATGGGGCAGCCTTGCAGGGCAGCCGAACAGGGCAGCCTACCAGGGCAGCGAAACAGGGTAGCCTAACAGGACAGCAAATTGTCACAGCCTATTAGGAGAGCCTACCAAGGAAACCTGACAGTACAGCCTGAAAGGACATTAAGGACATGACTGCAACCACATAACAGGTAGACCACATGTGCTGGCACCACCAACAAGTAGTAGGTGAAGGACATGACTGCACCCACAAAACAGAGTAGACCACATGTGCTGGCACCACCAACAAGTAGTAGGTGAAGGACATGACTGCACCCACACAACAGAGTAGACCACATGTGCTAGCACCACCAACAAGTTGTAGGCTACGGCTGCTGTACTAGGCTACGGCTGCTGCACTAGGCTACGGCTGCTATAGCGACCTAGAGTGCTATACCTGCTGCTGGCTGGCCACGTAGAAGAGGATCTCGCCAAGTGTCGACATGGCCCGCCGCCGCACGCGCTCGTTCTTTTCTCTCAGCAGTTCCGCCAGCACGCTGACGACCCCCGTGGCGCCAAACTCCTCAGCGATGTACGTCGCGTGGCGCACCAGCAGGCCCAGCACGCTGGACAGCCGCACGCGCAGCGCGGGCGCCTTGCTGGACTTGAGCTGCTTCACAAAGAGCGTCGCCAGCAGCGAGTTGATGAGCAGGTTGGCGGCGCCCGTGTCCTTGCAGAGCGACTCAAAGTAGGCCAGCGTGTTGACCTGGCGGAAGGGGAGAAAGAAAGAAAGGAAAAGAGAGGAACAGGAACAATAAGTTCATGGAGACACCGAGCTTGTGGAAAAGGTGCGCCAGGACGTAGGGCCAACCTCATGCTGTGTAAGTCTGAGAGCTGGCCAGTGGGGTGGCGGGGGGGATACAGAAGAGGAAGGACAAGAACAGGAGGGACCGGCTGCTCTAATTTAAGAAAGGGACGAAAAAGGGATGCATGCACAATGTCGGCGAAGGGAGCACAATGTCAGCAAAGTGAGCAGTGCGAGATCTATAGATGGAGCTGAAATGAATATGAATGATGAGGCCGAATGGTTTATGTCTTGTGTTGTAAAGAAATGGCTGTGAAGGGTAGATGCAAGGTACCATGGTATTGCATCAGTCTTGCGATCACGCCACTTGAGCCTTTGCCAGCTTCGACCACGCCACCCTTAGTCTATCTACCCTGAAAATGGCCCAGAATTTTTGGACGAGCATATCCATTGAGTGGTTCACCCACCAAGTTACCTCCTACCACGTAAGTTCTATACATGGAACGGAAATGGAGCCACATGTCAACGTCACCAAAAAAAACACCACGGCCGACCCCATGAGGACGTTGCCACACCTCCACGATGATGGTTGCATGGACCACCTCCACGCTGATGGGTGCATCCTTACCACATCATCCTCATCCACCACCCACCCCACCGCACCATTCCTTCATCGCCAACGCGCGCGGCAGCAACGCCCCGCCTTGTCATTCCGGGGCCACCAACCACAAGCTAGTACCACACACACAGACAGACATGGACATGGGCGACACATAGAAACCACCCAGATGACCAGGAAGGCGGTGTGCACATATTAACCGCCGACATATAAACCACCGATATATGAACCCTCGACATATAAACCACCGGCATATAAAACCTCGACATCCCCAGTTTGACTTCGTCCTGAAATGGTACTGAGTGAACCACCTTGCGACCTAGAACCCTTAAGCCCCACCTTCTCGTTAATCGGCGTGGCCCCCCCGACACTCTTGTACACCAGCGTGAGGAAGGCCTCCAGATCCGCCTGCTCGCTGCTCATCATCTCCTCCAACGAGAGCGGCCGGAAGGGGAGCGCCTTCGCATCCCACGGCGGGTCCACCACCTTCTCGATGCGCTTGTTCAGGACAATGGGCTTGACCGCGCTGTCGCTCGGGTGCCACAGGAGCGACTCCAGCTCCGCGTCCCAATCCATCTCCTCCCCGCCTTCCAAGTCCTCGAACCCGAGACCCCCATCCCCCGCGGTACCCTTGCCATCGAGGACCGCCCCGGCGACGGGGCTCGAGGACTGCGGGGTGGCACTCGCGGTGCTGGGGGTGGCCGTGCCGGGGGTACTGATGCCGCCCCCGGGGGACGGGCCGACCTTGACAGGGGGAGCGGCGGAGCGGGGGCCGGGCACGGGGACGAGGTCCCGCCCATCTGCCCCCAATGTGGCCGCTGACGAGGGCGCGCCCTTGACCCCCGTGTGGGCAAACTCGCTCCCGTCAGTGAAGGGGACGCGGGGCGTGCCGCCCACGCCGGGGCTATCCTGTCCCGCGCGTGAGGAGCCGTCCTGGAGGGGGGGGGGGGGGGGGGGATGAGAGGAGGGGGATTAAAGGAGGGGGATGAGAGGAGGGGGATGAGAGGAGGGGGATGAGAGGAGGGGATGAGAGGAGGGGGATGAGAGGAGGGGGATGAGAGGAGGGGGATGAGAGGAGGGGGATGAGAGGAGGGGGATTAGAGGAGGGGGATTGGAGGAGGGGGATTAGAGGAGGGGGATTAGAGGAGGGGGATGAGAGGAGGGGGATTAGAGGAGGGGGATTAGAGGAGGGGGATTGGAGGAGGGGGATTGGAGGAGGGGGATTGGAGGAGGGGGATTAGAGGAGGGATGAGCAGAGCAGCCACCAGACCTAGCACCCACCCTATGACGGCATATCTGCATACTCCACTTACATCCCATATCACATACTAGGGCATATCCACCGCACTTGCCCCGCCCTCCAACATCCCTGTATACTGGGAACAGATTTTAAATCATGCATGCATGTATCTGAGCAACAACACTAAATAGCACACCGTCTAACAGCCCTCCTCCTCCAACCCCCCTATTCAACTTGTCGTCCTCGTCGCTTTTGTCCTCACGCACCTTATCACTAAACACGGATGCAAACGCACACTCTACCGCATGCACACACCCAATGGTGCAGACACAGTTCACCCCTTCCCCTTCTCGTATCCATCTACCCGCCTCGTCGTCATCCTTGCTCAAGTCCTCCTCACGCACCTTATCATGGCACATGGATACAACCCCCCCTCACTCACCTCATCGTCGTCCTCGCTCATGTCCTCCTCCTCATCCCCGACCTCCTCATCAAAGTTGAGCTCCTCATCCAGGTTGGCCAGTGTCACCTCCGACGCGCCGCCACCGCTGTCATTGCTGCCGCCGCCCGCACCGCTGCGCACGCCGCCGCTTCCACCACGCTGATTGTACTCGCCTTCGTTGCTGCGGGGGGAGGGATGAAGGGGGAAGGAGGGAAGGGGGGAGGCCGGGCAATGCAGAGCATCAAGGTGTGAGAGGTGGTACTCACCTTCATTGCTGGGGGGTGAAGGAGGAGGGAAGGGGGACAGGGGCAGGGAGTCGGAGCTATAGGCTCAAGAGGTGTGAGTGGAGCAAATTGACGAGAGCTCTACCTCATTACAGGGGGAAGTGAACAAGGGAGAAAGAGGGAAGGGGGGGAGGGGGTGGGGGGGGGGGGACAAGAAAAGGCAGGGCAAGGCAAAACAACGGTTTGAATGGGAACCCCATGGCAAGAAACTGCCACCCTGCCGCAGGCAAACGGAGAAACTAAAGATCCGTTCAAAGGGAAACAGCATAAGGTTTTGGGCACCCAATTCTAGTCTGCAGTAAATTTATCCCACCTTCCCTTCTTATACAGAAAGCAGCAGCAGAAGGCAACCACAAGCGTAAGCTGAGAGCAGCCGCGCGGGCAAACTGATCTGCCTGCATTACAGCGCAAGCAAGCTACCTCGTTACATGAGGTATGGTTGAACATGGCACAGGGCACCACTGCAAAGATAAGTAGAGGCCGGTACAGGGATGTTCGCACGCCCCACGCAAGCGAGCAACCCACCTCTGCTTGTTGGTCTTGCATCCGCCTTTGCAACAATTATCAGGCTGCGCTACCGAGCGAGCAACCCACCTCTGCTTGTTGGTCTTGCATCCGCCTTTGCAACAATTATCAGGCTGCGCTACCGAGCGAGCAACCCACCCCATCATCCCCAGGAACGAGAAGCGCTGCCGCACGCTTCACCCACCTCTGCTTGTCCAGATTGCGCTTCACCACCAGCGACAAACGCATCACGTTCACGCTGCCCTTCTTGCTGGCGTCCGAGACATGCCCCGCAGACCCCAAGCCCATCCCCGCGCCGACCGCCCCCGCGGGGCCCCCTGCGCCCAGTCTGGCGCCCGCCACGGCGCTATTTGCGCGCGTCATCCCCATGTTGATGTCATCCTCGCCACCGGCGCCATCATCGTTGGTATTGCTGTCCACCGGTTGCGAGAGCCGGCGCATGCTCGAATCCACAACGCGCCCCGCCGCCCCCGCCGGCGCGGCCACCCCGGTCGCCACCCCTGCGGGGCCCAACACGCCCTTCGCCCCCAGCGCCACCGGTGCCGCCGCGCCGCCACCTGCGATGTCCCTGGCGGCGCCGACCCCTGCCACCGCAGACGTCCCTGGCACCTTTGCCACCCCCGCCACGGCCACCGGTTGTCGTTCCGCGGCAACGATCACCGGAGGGGCGGTCTCCTTTACGGGAACCTCTGGCATGGCGGGCGCGATGGCAGGGGATAGACCCATCCCTGCACCCGCCTGCTTGTTACGGATGAACTCCTCCAACGCGGGCTGTGGGGGCAGCGCCAGCCGCTCTGGCTTGACCTTCCACAGCCGGTGGGTGAGCAGCTCATCCCAGGTGATCCGGCTCTCGACGTCCTTTGTGAGCAGCCGCATGACCAGGTCGGAGAACTCGGGGGAGACCCCATGCGCGAGGGGCGGGGGGGGGTCGGTCAGGATGGAGGTCACCAGCTGGGTGAAGGAGGAGGAGACAAATGGGGGGCGCCCCGCGCAGCACTCGTACATCACGCAGCCGAGCGCCCACAGGTCGGACGCAAACGAGTGGCAGCCGCCGTCTTGGAACAGCTCGGGCGCCATGTAGCAGGGGGTGCCGCGCTTGGCTTGGGGGAGCTGGGGAAGGGGGGGGGTCGTGCATCCACGTCATGGCAAAATGGGGTAGACAAGAAATGGATTCGTCCTTGGTCAGTAATATGGTTTTCTTTTCGCGCAGCCAGAGCGAGATGAGGGGTGGGTACTGTGTGCAGGCCTGCGAGGGATGAGGAGAGATGGGAAAGGGAGGGTGAAGGAAACAGGACTGGGTGGCCAGCGCGCTGAAGGAGCTGGAGTGGTGAGGTGCGAACGACTACAACCTTTCTGCTATCATGTGTGTCTGCCGAAGCCCTGTCCACTGCATGTGTGCAGGGCACCCAACTGCTGCAGCGAGTGCCTTTTATACCTGAGGGCAGCGACGGCTGAATCCGCGGGTGTTTTTACCTATGGCAGCGACAGTGCACTGTCTCATACCTGCTGCAGCGACTGCTTCTCGATATCCACCAGCCGCCGCGACAGGCCAAAGTCGCACAGCTGCAGCGGGCGTGGCACCAAAGGGGGGGAGCACCACAGGCACAGGGAAGAATGTTTCAGGCAAAGGAAAAAGGCCGAGACACGGAGCGATCGTGCGCCAAGGAAAAGACACCCATGTGGAAAATGCAAGCGATATAGCATCAGAGTCGCGATAGAGCATCAGAGTCGCGATAGAGCATCAGAGTCGTGATAGAGCATCAGAGTCTTGATAGAGCATCAGAGTCACGATAGAGCATCAGAGTCACGATAGAGCATCAGAGTCGCGATAGAGCATCAGAGTCTTGATAGAGCATCAGAGTCTTGATAGAGCATCAGAGTCGCGATAGAGCATCAGAGTCACGATAGAGCATCAGAGTAGCGATAGAGCATCAGAGTCGCGATAGAGCATCAGAGTCACGATAGAGCATCAGAGTCTTGATAGAGCATCAGAGTCGCGATAGAGCATCAGAGTCTTGATAGAGCATCAGAGTCGCGATAGAGCATCAGAGTCGCGATAGAGCATCAGAGTCGTGATAGAGCATCAGAGTCGCGATAGAGCATCAGAGTCGCGATAGAGCATCAGAGTCTTGATAGAGCATCAGAGTCGCGATAGAGCATCAGAGTCGCGATAGAGCATCAGAGTCGCGATAGAGCATCAGAGTCGTGATAGAGCATCAGAGTCGCGATAGAGCATCAGAGTCGTGATGGAGCATCAGAGTCGCGATAGAGCATCAGAGTCGCGATAGAGCATCAGAGTCGCGATAGAGCATCAGAGTCGTGATAGAGCATCAGAGTCGCGATAGAGCATCAGAGTCGCGATAGAGCATCAGAGTCGCGATAGAGCATCAGAGTCTTGATAGAGCATCAGAGTCTTGATAGAGCATCAGAGTCGCGATAGAGCATCAGAGTCGCGATATAGCATCAGAGTCGCGATATAGCATCAGAGTCGCGATAGAGCATCAGAGTCGCGATAGAGCATCAGAGTCGCGATAGAGCATCAGAGTCTTGATAGAGCATCAGAGTCGCGATAGAGCATCAGAGTCGCGATAGAGCATCAGAGTCGCGATAGAGCATCAGAGTCGCGATAGAGCATCAGAGTCGCGATATAGCATCAGAGTCGCGATAGAGCATCAGAGTCGTGATAGAGCATCAGAGTCGCGATAGAGCATCAGAGTAGGCAAAGCAAGGGAGCGGAGAGGGGAGGGAGGGAGGGAGAGAGGGATGCAATACATGGCTGTTGCAGAGGCAGCGCATCGCAGATGACAGCACAAGGGTAAACAGGGCGGAGACCCTGTTTCTCCACTATACAGAAACTGTAGCGATTCATGCCCCGCTTTACTGCCTGCTTGTCAACACCACGGCCAAACCAACAGTTTCACAACCCCCTGGGTTCCTAGAACGTAGCCTTGCATTGCCCGTTGCAAGATGTTGGACGCTTTCAACGTCGTGACCCTGTCATCAACTACAGCCACTCATGCCCCTTTTGACCACACTGCCTGTCAGCCATTCATGCCCCTGCTGGCCACACGGCGGCCCACCTTGCAGCGCCCGTTCTCGTCCAACAAGATGTTGGACGGCTTCAGGTCGCCGTAGACCAGGCCCTTGGAGTGGAGGAACCTGCAAAGCGCTCAGGTGGACAAGACACAGCGTACAAAGGAGAGAGCATGCCAACGACAAGACCCCATCCCACGGACGACAGCAGTCAGCCAACAAATGTCCAAAAGAATCAAGTTTTGGCTATGAGCTGTCATGAGACAAGCCCATGGGGGCTTCAGGTGGCTTGGGGTCGGTTGATGGGAAAGGGATGGAGTCGATATGTGAGGAAGGAAAAGGTGGAGTATTGAGTTGGGCAGGCGGAGGGGGAGTGGAAAGGGGGAGAAAGGCATAGAAACAGGGCCAGCGAAGCATGCTGTTACGATCCATGATCCGCTCTGTCAATCTCTTACGCTACTTCAATTCAAACCGATGCCCGATGATGCTACAATCAACCAATCCGCTCCGCTTATCTCTAATTTAACTTCAAAGCAAACCGACGCCCTGATGGCTACATGTGGTGTGGGTGGGTGCCACCCCATGCCCACAAGACTGCCGCTTTGCAAGGCCATGTTGGAATGATCGGGCACTGGGATTATCTGGCAACACCAACTGGATGAAGGGGGCACTCGCTTGCTACGGCTACCCTCTTCCGTCTTTTACCATCCCAGTCTCGCCACACCCCCAGGGGGTTGCCTTGCGAAGCCCTAGCCCACGACGGACATCCTACCATGCGACCTACATCCAGACACTGCATGCGATCACGTCCGTGGTAGTGCCTGAAGCCAACCCAGGGCATCAGCCTCATGCCAAGATAACGTGTGGTTAGCACTACCACACGCTACAGTCATGATGCTATGGCCACTGCGATGGTCACTGTACGCCGCAATTCCTGCAACCCCGCCCACTCACTGCAGCGCCTTGACCAGGTCCACACTGAAGTCATGCACGCAGTCCTCGGGCAGTCGTGTGTCCTGTCATAGGGGAGCGAAGGAGCGCGCGCGCACACACACACACGCACACACACGCACAGACAGAAAGAGAGAGAGAGAGAGAGAGAGAGAGAGAGAGAGAGAGAGAGAGAGAGAGAGAGAGAGAGAGAGAGAGAGAGAGAGAGAGAGAGAGACGCCGCAGAGGTTGGGTGGCAAAAAACACGCACAAAAGCAAAGCTTGGCAGTGAGTAGGAGCAAATGGGTGACCGCAACACGTCTGACTGCAACACATCCGACTGCACACCTGACTGCAAACCTGACCGCAACACATCTGACTGCAACATGCCTGACTGCAACATGTCCTATCCTAGGCACCCGCCAGTCTCCTGCCCATCCAGCCATGGCAAGCGCAGAGACATCAACTCGACAGTGAAAATGGAGAAAAAGACATTGCCTAGCACGGCCCCTTGCCCAGCCACGGCATGGGCGGAAGAGAGAGCAAGCGGTTAATATTATTCATTCAAAATATAGTACGCACATGCCACGACATGGCTGTGAACAAGCCCTGCGCAGAACCTACCCACCCACATCAATACATACACAGCCACGCTCGCCTACCGCAACAGCTAGGCTAGCGGCACCCACCTCCCGCAAAAAGCTAGGCTAGCGGCACCCACCTGCCGTGACAGGTTGAGCAGGTCCCCCCCCACGCAATTCTTGAGGACGGCCTACCCACACACACACGTGCGTCGCGGCACCCACCTGCCGCAACAGGTTGAGCAGGCGCCCCCCCACGCAAGTCTTGAGGACGGCCTACCTACACACACACGTGCGTCGCGGCACCCACCTGCCGCAACAGGTTGAGCGGGTCCCCCCCCACGCAATACTTGAGGACGGCCTACCCACACACACACGCGCGTCGCGGCACCCACCTGCCGCGACAGGTTGAGCAGGTCCCCCCCCACGCAAGTCTTGAGGACGGCCTACCCACACACACACGTGCGTCGCGGCACCCATCTGCCGCAACAGGTTGAGCAGGTCCCCCCCCACGCAATACTTGAGGACGGCCTACCCACACACACACGCGCGTCGCGGCACCCATCTGCCGCAACAGGTTGAGCAGGTCCCCCCCCACGCAATACTTGAGGACGGCCTACCTACACACACACGTGCGTCGCGGCACCCACCTGCCGCAACAGGTTGAGCAGGTCCCCCCCCACGCAATACTCGAGGATGACCCACAGGTGGTTGGACGTCTCGTACCTGTGGGGGAGGTGAAGGGGGGGGGACGGGGGCGGGAAGAGAAGAGAAAGGAAGACGCACACGCGCAAGCACAGCAAGGTACACGCGCAAGCACAGCAAGGCACACGCGCAAGCACAGCAAGGTACACGCGCAAGCACAGCAAGGTACACGCGCAAGCACAGCAAGGTACACGCGCAAGCACAGCAAGGCACACGCGCAAGCACAGCAAGGCACACGCGCAAGCACAGCAAGGTACACGCGCAAGCACAGCAAGGCACACGCGCAAGCACAGCAAACATTTTTTTTAAAAAAAAACTACACTCAGGGTTGACCCATTGGCAGCAAGCGCTAGCCTACTGTGGCCCGTCACACGATGCAGGCAGGTGGCAGACATCAACCCCAGTTGCTCACGCATGAGCCGCCGGACAGCCTCCTCCCCCTCCCTCGTTCTATTTTCGGCCACCCATGGGCGGCAGGACCCCCCCCGTACGACACTCGGTGCTCCCACAGGGCACAAAATATCGACCCCTTTTCAATCTCACTCACTCCCTACGGCTTGAACATAGCCCCCCCCCCCCCCTGTCCACCACGCATAAACATGAGCTACCCCCCCTACTCACCGCCCCCTAGTCCCCACTTCCCTACTCACCACACCCTAATCCCCACTTCCCTACTCACCATAATCCAACCCCTTCACTCACCATGCATAAAAACCACGTGACTGCGGCACCACTCACAGAACCCGCGTCACCCCCCGAAAGCCTCGTAATTCTACCCAACCACCCTTGCTCACCACGAGTACAACTTGCACTGACCCCCTCACTCGCCACACCCTTCACCAGCCTCACTCACCACGCGTAGAACTTGAGCACGTTGCTGTGGTTGAGCGAGTGCAGGATGCGCACCTGGGGGAGGGGGAAAGCGGGGGGGGGGGGGGGGGCATAGGAACAAGGGGGTGGGGTGGGAATGGGGAATAAGGGGGTTGAGAAGGGTGAGAAAAAGAGCAGGGAGGGGCACGGGGTGACATTTTTTATTTTCTTGTCAGGAGGGGTAGATCGTAACAACCGAGTCCGCAGCATGGGCCAGCTGGCATGCACCCGGCGTGGCTCCAACCACCCAGTGTACATGGATAAGATGTCCACTCCATTAGCGCTTCCAAATACATCCAGCCACGCGGCTGCTTTGAACAGCTGTTTTGAAGCGGCGCGGCTGCGAGCGGCCAGCAGCCAAACGTGCCGCCTGCATGCATGGCCACGAGAGGCTCGGGTTCCTGAGGCTGACAAGGCGCTCAAACGATGTGTGCGAGAGACAAGGCTGCGAGGGACTCTCCCATGATGGCGCGTGGGGCCACAGTGTGAAGCGTACAGGGACCATTCAAACAAAGATTTACAAAAGGCTACATGAGGGCCAAGGGATTACCTGTAGGGGCAGGGCAGGCAGGGCGGGCAAGGCAGGCCTGCGGATAGAGAATGTGTCACGCTGACGAGGCGCCTACCTCATGCCCTCCTTCCTAAGACAAGGACAAAGGGGCCATCGTAAGTACAATAGCTCGCTTAGTACTACAGCAGTCTAATGCCATGCGCATGGAAAGGCGCATGAGCATGTTTAGCATAGAGATGTAAGGACCAAGCATGCAACGACCTAGCCATGCAACGACCTAGCCATGCAACGACCTAGCCATGCAACGACCTAGCCATGCAACGACCTAGCCATGCAAGATAGCTATGCTGGCAAGACAATGAGCAGGGGCAGGCAAGGAACTCTGCAAGCAGCTACCACAGCCAACCTGTCCCTCCCCTTCCCCCCCCGCCTGCCCCCCTCCTTCCCCCCACAACCCTGTCTTTGGGAGAACTACCCTCTGTCTTTGGGAAGAGCTGACCCTGGTATTATCCTTCAGGCCCCGTGGATGTGTACTTGTGTGGATGTGTGTGTGTGTCTGTGAGTTCATGTGCTCGTGACCATGCGTGTTTGTTTGTTTCTTTTTATTGTGTGTTTGTGTGCATGCGTGCATCAGGGAGAACGAGGTGGTGGGGATAAAGGGAGGGAGAGAGGAATACAGAAGGAGTGCGTGCATGTTTGTGTGCAGTGGCGTGTGTACATGCCAGCAACCAATGGCACGTCGTCGCAAACGGTACACAGCCACTAATCACTAGGTGGCAGAGCCGGGCCCTTTACAGGATGAAGCCGTGCTCTGTGTGCCGCCCTCGCTGCCCTAGGTGGCAGGTTCGAGACATACCGGGCACTGTACTCGACATGCCTCCATAGAGGTCTCGCTTGTCAGCATTGACATGCCCATCCGAACGGACATGCCGTCCGTAGCTCTCCCAGCTCAAAATGCCAAAGGGAAATAATACGCTACTGGAAGAAATTTGAAATGTCGCACCGTTGATGATACGCTAAACAAGCTTGCACGAACCTCCTGCATAACCCGCTGCTTCTGGTGCTTTTCGACGCTCTTGATCGCATGGTATTGTATTGTTTTCCGCCGGCGGCCCTTGTATACGACCTGGACACGTGTGAGAGAGAAGAAAATTCGCAATTTGAGGAGAAGTCCACCACGCAAACGCTAACTCCCCAACCATATCGACAAATTTAGGTACCACATGACATTCGGCATGTTCTACTTACCGAATGCTTGCCGCGGCCGATGGGCTCATATATGTGATATTGGTTCATTTACAACTCGCACAACTATCAATTCATTCTCAGTTCTGACAAGCTGCTAAGCGTAAAAACATAAAGTCTACGTCTGCTGTCATGTTTATCATCCTTCTGTGCACCGGGTTGTACCTCCCACGGCGCCCTCCGGGCACTCGGCCAGGAGCTGCCTTTTCCGTAACCTCCTACCCATGCTCGTGTTTCGGTCCCTTATGGATGCAGACCATGGCTGCACTAAGAGCTATTGATATATGGCTGCCTCACATAAGTTTCATCCGCCACTCCCAGCAGCCGAGTTATGGAGTCATGCCACCCTACCATCGTTTCTTATTTTTCAAAGCGCGCCCAGCTTACACGCTTGTATGCACGCTGTTTCCAGACCGTATCCGTCACCACATTGCGGAATACGACGGAGTACGGATGCGAACGTGATCGTAGTTGCATGATTAGCCGACGTTATAATACTAAATTTAGATACTTCAAAAAAAAATTTTCGTACTTTACAGCGTTTCGAAGAAAATGGACGGCCTTCGTTTGCAGATACTAGTCAGGTGCAATAGAAGGTACAGGCGGCAGCTTTACGTTCTCAACATTTCCGGTATGCGTGCCTTGCTGGACAAAATCAACACAGTGCACACGTGCATATGAGGATCTCTCTCGCTGCTGCTGCCTGTAGTCAACTGAAAAAGCCGCTGGAAAATGGTAGCATTTATTGAGCTGCCAGGCATAAACAAGAAAACGCCACCGAGACGACAACTTTGGCCATGGCTTCATGGCAGGACTGCCGTTAAGGCTTTTCAAAGTTTCGGGGGAATGGGCAGCAGTAGTCGCGATATCTTTATCATGAGCTTGTCATGTGCTGTGGATACACCGGCTTTTGCCCGAGGCTCCGTGATGTCCATGAAACCGTTCGTGTGTGAGAATGCATGACTGCCTCGTGACCTGGCGCCATCCTGCTCATGTCGGGTGTTCAGGGAGACAAGACGTCCTCCGCGTTCCTTCCCCAGCTGTCCCATGCGTTTGCTGGTGCGCTGGCAGGGGTAACGACGGTGACCACGCTTCATCCGCTGGACGTCATTAGGACGAGGCTTCAAGGTAAGCGCGGCGATTGTGAGAAATTTGTGAATTGCAGCTGCTGGGGGCACCATGGCGCCATGCGCTGTCCTGGATAGCTCTTCGTCGTCTGCTGGGTGGAATTCTTGGCTTGCTGGGTGGCATCCTTTTGTTTTTCTTGCGTCTGCTTAAATTGCGCCAAACCTGTAACCTGGAGGCAGTCTTCTGGCTGAGCTATTGTCCATGACATACCCTTTGATGGACTCAAACTTGGTTGCGGCAGGATGTAAGAAAATACCTTCTTTGCTTGTGGATTGCCCCATTCTGCTTTTCCTCTACTACTATTTATGTAGTGGTATTTTATTTATATATAGTTGCAGTTCGCTATGCCGCCCAGTGTCTCATCCGCTGCCACAGCCCAACTGCCTATTCTTGTCGATATGTGTGCTATGGCAACCGCCATGTGGATGTCAGCTGAACTAATTGGTTTGTTTCCTCCGAGCAAGGCAAGAGGTCCCTTGTTTCCTCCCAGCCAGGGTCTCTTGTCCTCAATGTGTTGCATAGTCTGGCCTAAAGGCTTCTTCAAAAGCTAATTTACTGCGCCTCGGGCACGTTTCAGGTCATGCTCAGGACCACTACATCTGTAGGTAAAACTTCTTAGTCAGTAAACAGTTTGTCAGGACCACTAAATCTGTAGGTAAAACTTCTTAGTCAGTAAACAGTTTGTCAGGACCACTAAATCTGTAGGCAAAACTTCTTAGTCAGTAAACAGTTTGTTAGGACCACTAAATCTGTAGGTAAAACTCTCCTTGATCGCTATGCCAGCACCTCGCCATACTGGAACTATGTGACACTGTCGGAGCATGGTGTGGGCAGTAACTGTGACACCAGAGCTGGAGACTGCTGGGCTGTGTAGTAATGCTAGTAGTATAATACCTAGGCAAGTGCACAAGGTGTGCCCGGATGGCTCAGCCGTGCAGGCGTCTTGGTGCCTGCACCAACAGTCCTGGGGCAGGACTTTATCGATTAAAAGGACGGCAAGGTGTCACGGGGGTACCAATGAAGGAACCCGGCCCTGGGGTATGCCTATGAAGGACTTTTATTACTAGTATGAATAACTCTTTTCTCACAACAATTGCCCTTCGTATCTCACTTGTTAAAGTATAGCGCGTTCGGAACGATTTATTGTTGTGAACGCTGGGTGCCACACGGGTCGCTGCATGGTGCCGTGCTGCGTACCTGGCAACCATTTTGCCCTGAGAGAATTACCCCGTTGAGGCGACCCCCGAGGTTTTGCTTTTCAACTTAATCGGGGTTATGCCGTTACTTCACAGGGCAACCACTTTGCCCTGTGATGAATTTGTGGCAAGAATCGTGTCACTCACGCTGGCACTGTCCTGCTGTGTGGGACATGCCCATGGCGGGCTTGTGTGCTGCACACGCTGCGTGGGGGTGGGGTGGGGGTGGGGGTGGTCATTGGCACAGTTCAAGATGCCAAGTGGGCGCAAGCGACGAATGCGGCACCACCCACGGGGCTGCCCTACTACCGCGGCACCTTCAACGCGGTGGCTACCATCTTCCGTACCGAGGTAAGGCTCCCAGGCATGCGCGCATGTGGGTAGAGGGAGGGTGGGTGGGTGGGCGGGCAGGCGGGAGGGCGGGCGAGAGGGGGGGGGGAGAGGGGAGGGGGGGCTTCCATGCGTTTGCGGCCATCTTCGGGTGGGTGCTGTTGGCAGGAATAGGGGGTTGGGGGGTAGGAGGGCGACAAACATGGTATGGAAAACTTAATATGTGAGTCGGGCATGGCTGATTGGGTACATAAATAGCGCGCTGTGCTCAGGTAGGGGAACTTGGGGGAGGGTCTTGGGCATCGGTTCATGGATGCCTTGATGTTGCCAGCAGGTGTTTTTCTGGCGGTCACGGGTTGTACAACATTATCGCAAGCCAGCCCCCCTAATAAAATAGCAGCTTGCGCCTGCCACAAATGCGCACAGCGCATGGTTCTGCCAGAATTCGATGTGATCAACCGGACGTTGGCTCTTATTATTTTTTCCGCCGTGCTATTAATAGATCGTGGTGCTGATAATATTATCGGTGGCGCTATCTATCCGTGGTGTTGGCGCGGCTGGCATCTACCGAAGGCTGACCCTGCCCACCCCTTTGGACCATGCTTTTCTGCGGATTTCTGGTTTGGCCAACCTGCAGGGTTGGCCTGCGCTATACTCGGGACTGTCCTCTGCGCTGCTGGCAAATGGGCTCGCATGGGGCAGCTATTTTTTCTGGTGAGGAGAAGGGATAGGAGGGAGGGTGGCGAAGGGGACTGAGGAGGGGGGGCATTTGTCTAAAAGAAAGAATTGAAGGAGGCATGCCTTTGCCGATGCCAACAAGCAAGAAATCTGTCTAAAAGAAATCATTGAAGGGGGCATGCCTTCGCCAATGGCTTACTAGTAGATGTCGTGCATCCTGTTAAGAGAGGAGGGATAGGAAGGGGCGTCATGAAGGGGGGGCTGAGCAGGGGGGTGTAAGGAAGCCTGCGGATGCCAGCAGCCAACAAGCAAGATGACGCGCATCCCACCAAGAGACAACCGTGGCCAGTATTTATGCCCTACGTAGCCATTAAAGAATCGGTGTAGCATGGTATGGACGGGGAGGTGGCTATGGAAGGGCAGGTAGCTATGGAGGGGCAGGTAGCTATGGAAGGGCAGGTAGCTATGGAAGGGCAGGTAGCTAAGGAAGGGCAGGTCGCCATTTTGCCGAAGCTTGTGTGCTACTGCTGCAGCCTGTGAGTTGTGGTGTGGTATGTTGGGATCTGGCAGCCTTTTGTTTTGTGGGAGGTGGGAGTCCAGCAGTTTTTCCCTCTCATTGCCATCTCCCTGTTGTTGTGTGTTGTTACTGCGGGACAGCAATATGGCATATAATGAAGTATTACTCGTACATCAGTGGCTGCAGCGTACGCACAGTGACCATGACACCTGACACCAGCACGTTCCA
This sequence comes from Mesostigma viride, assembly GCA_009746045.1. Taxonomy (NCBI): domain Eukaryota; kingdom Viridiplantae; phylum Streptophyta; class Mesostigmatophyceae; order Mesostigmatales; family Mesostigmataceae; genus Mesostigma; species Mesostigma viride. Next base: position 2,513,612 of record RPFO01000418.1, read on the forward strand.
CAGGCAGCATTTTCAGCTGCACACAGCAGCACCAGCACCAGCACCAGCACTAGCACCAGCACCAGCACCGGCACCAGCACCAGCACCAGCACCAGCACCAGCACCAGCACCAGCACCGGCAACAGCAACAGCAACAGCAACAGCAACAGCAACAGCAACAGCAACAGCAACAGCAACAGCAACAGCAGCCACATAAGCCTGGCTGTGGTTCAGGCGGCATTTCCCCATGGCTCACTGCAAGATGGGAATAGGAAGTTTAGGTCCATGGGCCCATTCATAGATGTTATGGGTAACAAGATCGGGGGCTCCGCCCCCGAACCCCCGCTACTTGGCAGATTCTGTGCCTCAACGGCTTTTTGTGCCTCAACGGCGAGTACCAGCACAGCCGTACACTCCCGCTCACACAGCCCGCCCACTAGCAAGACAGCCGAAACTGTACGGCCGGCCACAGCCTTGTGATTCCATGGATTACGCCACGATTCCATGCAAATTCATGGTGCCGGACGGGTTGCTGGCCTATTTTGGGAAGCCGGTGGCTGAACCGAACCGCAACTAAACCTGGTATGTCAGCACGTCAGGTCCGTCCGTCAGATTCCTCACTTTTTGCCAGCAACCGCCAAATACCCCTTGAATCGGTCCTCTCCTCGCCAATTTCCCTCGTCCGTTCCAAGCACCTAGGTCAATTTTCAAGCTCAACTTGGCCCGCAAAATTGTGCATCGCTCCTGCGCTTAGCTACTCGCAAAAAGTTTACCGTTACTTCCGTTACGAGCGTTTATGTGTCATTCCCGCCAAAAACGAGCGTTCATGCGTCCTTCCCGCCACAAAATCGGCGGGTTTGTTTGGCTACTCGTCTTAGAAGAGTTTGGGCGCCGGACGTTACGCGGTGACAGGCCGCTAGAAAGCCTACGGATGGGATCTGCGTAAAGGTTTTGCGGAAACAAATTTGGCGTTCGGATTTTTGCGCTACTCGGGTACGGAAACCGTTTGCCGGAAGAGTTTGCGGAACAATTGGGCCGACCTAAAAGTAGTATATAGGGCAATGGGATAGGTTTAGGTCCATGGGCCCATTCATAGAAGTTATGTAATCAGGGCGAGGTTGCTACGAGCTTGTTTGTCAAACACAGCATGAAAAGCCCCATTTGTTGTGGTTTCCGACGTCCCTTACCCAGTGACCAGGTACCGCCACCACACCAAGCTGCCACCCGCATGTGCTTGCTGGTGCGTCATCACGGCACGAATGCCCCTTGTTTCTTGGCTCTCCCTTGGTCGCGAAACCAATGGGCGCTGAACCTTAACTGCCCCTCGTTGCGGCGCCCCCCCTCGCTCTCTTGAACCTTAACTGCCCCTCGTTGCGGCGCCCCCCCTCGCTCTCTTGAACCTTAACTGCCCCTCGTTGCGGCGCCCCACCTTTGGTTTCTCGCATCGCCCAGGTACAACCACGCCAAGCAGCGATACCAGCGTTGGACCCACAGCGATGATCTGGGCCCGTTGCTCAACCTGGTGTCGGCTGCAGAGGCGGGCGTGGTGGTGCGTGCGTGCAGCACATGCGCCTGCTGCGATGTAGATGTCTTTAGAGCACCTGTATGCTATTTATGTCTCTATTCAGGTCTCTAGAGCACCTGTATGCTATTTATGTCTCTATTCATGTCCCTTGAGCACCGGTATGCATTATAAGCAGGATTGTGATAGCGCCACATAACCACACAGAATGTTTTCAGTCCGTAGTGCCTAACAAGCATGGCTGTCCTTGCAAAGGCTCTCTAAAGGCAGCATTAGTAAGTGCGAGATATTTGTGTGCATGAAAGAGTCACCAGTCTAAAGGAAAGAGTTGAGGCAGAAAAATGCGAGAGCATGTGCCATGGTATCAGGAGCCTTACAGCTCGGCTCATCCGGCCTGCACATTTTTCGGCTCCAAAGAGTTTTTGGCTCCAGAGCGTGTTGGTTGCCAAGCGTGGTGGTTGCCAAGCGTGGTGGTTGCGAAGCGTGGTGGTTGCCAAGCGTGGTGGTTGCCAAGCGTGGTGGTTGCCAAGCGTGGTGGTTGCCAAGCGTGGTGGTTGCCAAGCGTGGTGGTTGCCAAGCGTGGTGATTTTTCGTGTTGTCGCCGCTGGGGTTGCCCCCCCGCCCCTTATCCATGCGTGTTGCAACCCTACGTGCCAGCCAAGCTCCTTTTGGGTTCGACACAGGGTTGCCATCGCGTCCTTTTGAAGTAGGCCATGCGGGTTGTCGGCACATCCTTTTGGGTTAGGCGGTTTGCCGTCGCTTCCTTTTGGGTTTGACATGCGGCTTGCCATTTCGTCCTTTTGAAGCAGGTATGAGGGTTGCTTCTATATCGACGTGTACTTTCACGCCTAAATTACAGGTCCTTAATTTCCAGGGGGTGCTGCCAGGTATAGTTGTTTGTTACTTGTTTTTTTGTGAAGCCCCCAAGTGCGCACACCATGTGGTTGACAAGGCTCCTTCCCTTACGGCGTCACCCCGTAGTTCCATTTCGAACGAATGCAGGCGGTCGTATTGGTTGATGGTGGGCGCTGTGGTCTGGTGGCAGGTGGTGGGCGCTGTGTTCTGGTGGTGGGTGAGGGGGGGGGGGGGGGGGGGGGGGGGGGGGGGGGGTTGCGAAGGGTGGTGCGCGCGCTGTGTTCCTCCACTTGCGCATGTTTATTGTTCTTGTTTGCAAACACGGCCCATCCCCCCTTGCCCCAGGTGGCGCTGATGACCAACCCGCTGTGGGTGATCAAGACACGACTGCAGCTGCAGCGCCACCACGCAGGCACGGTCACGGCCAGCCAGTACCGCCACACCATCGGTGGGTGATGGCATAAACGTGCACGCGCCAGCATGGGTGGTGGACCCCTCGGGTTGTAGTGACACCGCGTGGGTGGGTGAGGGCAAAAGCAAGGTGGCGTCGCACATGCACGCGCCAGCATGGGCGGGTGGCCAGTAAGGGTGTAATGTAACGGTAACACATCACTGTGGTCTGCACCCTGGTGTGCATGCACCCTGTGTTGGTCCTGCTGCGACACAACGCCACATGGCGCTCCCGCGTTTGCACGTTCACCGGCCCACGCCCACAGCTGGCTACTCGAGTGCTTACTCCCTCCCCGCTTGCCGCCTCATTTTGATACTGCGCCTGGGAGGCTTGTCGCCTCTGTCACCTCATTTTGAATTGATCTTTTTGTTGTTATCACATTATTTTAACGATAATAATGGTGATATTATTTTACGTATTGGTATACAAATGGTCGCGATCATGGCCTCTAGTCGGCCACCACGCACCGGTGTGGTATTGTCGCGATCATGGCCTCTTGTTCTTCAACTCCTTTTCTTTTGACTGTTGTACAGGGTGTTCCGCTCACCCTGTCCCCTACCTTGTGTCCATGAGGTGCCACCTCCACACGGTGAGCTGGCTGACTCTACCCACAAAGGGGGCGGTATGCCTGCTACTTACCAAGTAAGCTTCATGAGAGTGGCCCCTCGACCCTTTTTGAGGGGTAAGCTAGCCAAGCTCCTAGTGCACGTAGCGGGTCCACCACTAGTACTAGCCAAGTTCGTCATCCATTTACGTGCATGATGCAAGCACGAGTACCGTGCATGAGTAACGCGCAGTGGATCTGCTGCTCGAATCGCTCCCTGCCCCTGCAGACGCGCTGCGCACCATTCTGCGCGAGGAAGGGCTGCGGGGTCTCTACCAGGGGCTGCTGCCCTCCCTGCTGCTGGTGCGTTTGTTGTCCCCCGCGCAGACAATGCTGCTGTATACATAGCTACCCTCGCTGCTGCTGTGCGTTGCCCGTGTGCTTCCCCCACACAGTTGACTGTGGCTGGTGTTTATTTATGTCTGGTGTGTATGCCCTTGCCCATGCCCTTGTATAATGTAGTTGGTGTGTCCGCCCTTGCCCACACGGCTCGCTGCGGCTGCCCGTATTGTTGGTTGCTGCATCGACCGTTGCTGGAGCGTTGCGCATGTTGGCCCATTTTCCATTATATTTTTTACGCATGAAAAGCTTGGTTGCTGCATCGACCGTTGCTGGAACGTTGCCCATTTTCCATGATATTTTGAACATTTGAAAAGCTTGGTTGCTGCATCAAGCGGTGCTGGTGTGTTGCACTTGCATGTCCCGTACGGCTCGCGGCTGTTTGTTTAGTATGCTGCTTTCTGCGACGCCTGCGCTTGCTGTGCCTTGCGTGTGAGCATACCTCCTTGCTCGCTGCTGCTGGTGCGTACAGTTTGGTATGGACAGTTGCTGGTGTGGGCTCATCCCCGTAGAGGAAAGCTTGCTGTGATCAGGGTGCTGTGATAACCGATGTATCTCTGCTCGCCTTCTGCATTGTTTGTGTTCGTCCCAGTTAGCGCGTGCCTGTGCTGTCTGTCAAATCTACTGTGTTGCTACTGCTATCATAAACGGGGCATATTTTTACCACCCTCCAGTGGCCTTTGCTGAACTGGGAAGATAAAGCAGCGTATTTCATCGTTGTCAGACTGAAGTCGTGGCCAGGGTGCGGGGGAAGGGAGGGGCACCCAACACTTCCTTGCCGACAGCTTGGGTTACTAATATCAACTTTTAAGTTTTCCACACGGCGTGTGCATGTGCATGTTTCAAGTATAATTTTTAGTCGGCACCACTGTGACCTGTACATCATACCCTGGCCCAGCCACGTTCTATTGAAATGGAGACCGTAAGCCGTTGTTTGATTGCTGGACATAATGTTGCCTACTAATTAGACAATTAGTCGGCAACATTATGTCCAGTTTGCTCCATTTTTGTGAGGCTCCTTATTGGGGTGCATGTGCTGTTTGTGAGGCCCTGGACTGATGCCAGCACAACACCGCCATCGCTCACAACACGACCACCGCTCACAACACCATCACTCGTGATCTTGGTGCTCATTGGTTTCCACACACACGCACCCGAGGCACATTTTTTTGCCCCATCCCATCCCATCCCTACTCCCTTTGTAACATATGTTACCTGTTCCAGGATGGTCCAGTGCATTGCCTTCTTCAGAAGGCAATGGAAGTGTGGCAGTTTCCATGGCTGGAGCCACAGAGGAAAGGCAGCCCCAGACTTTACTGAGCACGTAGATGTGCTCCCTCTGCTTCTCTGCCCCTGCCCGATGTGCCTCTTTCCCACTCCTCTTCCATTCCCTCCTCTCCCCCCCCCTGCGTTTTCCCCCAATTCTCCACCCATTTTCCTAAACACCTGAATCCCTTTCTGTTTTTCGCTTTTTTTCCTTCTTTCCCCTTCTCCTTTCTCTCGTTTTTCTTCACGTCCTTTCCCCATTTCTGCGCCCCTCTGGTTCCACCTGCCCCCCTCCTCACCTACTTCTTTCCTCCCCCTTTCCTCTCCCCCGATCTCCCCCCCTCGCCCCCCCACACACCTACGTGACAATGTGCTCCCCACCCCATACCCCAGGTGTCCCATGGCGCGCTGCAGTTCATGGCCTACGAGGAGATGAAGCGCTGGATGGATGGCCCGACGTTGGGGTCAGGGAGAAGGGCACCCGTGGCGGGGGACGGGGGAAACCGCATGGACGACCAGCGACCCAATCTGGCAAGTCAGCAGGCCACTGGGGTGAAGGGGGCGTCGCTGGTTGGATGGGGAAGGCGCATGGTGGTGCTCCCTGTGTATACTTTTTGGGAAAATATCTTAAGATTATTATCTATTATTATCTGTATTCTCTTGGGAAGGTGAGATAGGGGAGGGAAAAAAGGGGAGGGAAAGAAAGGGAGGGGGAAAGAGGGGAGGGGGAAAGAGGGGAGGGGGAAAGAAAGGTAGGGAAATAAGGGGAGGGAAAGAAAGGGAGGGGGAAGAGGGGAGGGGGGAAGAGGGGAGGGGGGAAGAGGGGAGGGGAAGAGGGGAGGGGGAAGAGGGGAGGGGGAAGAGGGGAGGGGGAAGAGGGGAGGGGGAAGAGGGGAGGGGGAAGAGGGGAGGGGGAAGAGGGGAGGGGGAAGAGGGGAGGGGGAAGAGGGGAGGGGGAAGAGGGGAGGGGGAAGGGGGAAGGGGGAAGGGGGAAGGGGGAAGGGGGAAGGGGGAAGGGGGAAGGGGGAAGGGGGAAAGGGGAAAGGGGGGAAGGGGGGAAGGGGGAAGGGGGAAGGGGGAAGGGGGAAGGGGGAAGGGGGAAGGGGGGAAGGGGGGAAGGGGGAAGGGGGAAGGGGGGAAGGGGGAAGGGGGAAGGGGGGAAGGGGGAAGGGGGGAAGGGGGAAGGGGGAAAGGGGGAAGGGGGAGGGGGGAGGGGGGAAGAGGGGAGGGGGAAGAGGGGAGGGGGGAAGAGGGGAGGGGGAAGAGGGGAGGGGGAAGAGGGGAGGGGGAAGAGGGGAGGGGGAAGAGGGGAAGAGGGGAGGGGGAAGAGGGGAGGGGGAAGAGGGGAGGGGGAAGAGGGGAGGGGGAAGAGGGGAGGGGGAAGAGGGGAGGGGGAAGAGGGGAGGGGGAAGAGGGGAGGGGGGAAGAGGGGAGGGAGAAAGAGGGGAGGGGGGAAGAGGGGAGGGAAAGAAAGGGAGGGAAAGAAGGGGAGGGGGAAAGAGGCGATGGTAAGAAGGGGAGGGAGAGAGGAGGTTCCAACCAGGTTGTTAAGACAGGAGGGTGGGTGGCGGAAATGTCTAGTCGCAGACTTGGCAGGCTCGATGAGTTCTATTGCCGTTGCCGTTGAAGGGTGTTATTGCTGGGTGGAACCTTGGCAGGCATTTTTTAATGAACTTGCAACACGTTAATCGTAAGTTGACCACGTGCACCGGTAGAGTGGTTTGGGGTTAATTGACCGCTGGTGGTATACGCACTGCCGTCAGCTCAGTACTTTTTTCGTTCAAGTTAGCTGTTCCTGAGAAGAAAGTGCTAGGCTCAACTGCCGGATAGGGAGATCCCCCTGGAAGAGAGAAGGGCTCTTGTTCTCAAGTCGTGGGTTGTACGAACGAGAGGCAACAACGCACCTCGCATGGGCAACGTGCGAGCAGGGGCCATGTTATCCAGGTCAACAGGCCCGGGTGTCATCCCTGGTCTGTGCATTCCTTTGATTGGTTTCATATGAGAAATCTTTCTCCCCCTTGTCATCGCCAGCTGTCTTTAGTCTGTCATCGCTACTCCCCCTCATTTCCAGGTCAATAAAAAAACTAGATAGTATTGAAGAAACTCAGAGGGGTTAATTCAGAGGGTTTAGAAAACTAGTCTCTCATCGCCGCTCCCCCTCACTGGTTGCCTCCCCCTCCCCTCACCCTCACTGGTTGCCTCCCCCTCCCATCCCCCTCACTGGTTGCCTCCCCCTCCCCTCACCCTCACTGGTTGCCTCCCCCTCCCCTCACCCTCACTGGTTGCCTCCCCCTCCCCTCCCCCTCACTGGTTGCCTCCCCCTCCCCTCCCCCTCACTGGTTGCCTCACCCTCCCCTCCCCCTCACTGGTTGCCTCCCCCTCCCCTCCCCCTCACTGGTTGCCTCCCCCTCCCCTCACCCTCACTGGTTGCCTCCCCCTCCCCTCACCCTCACTGGTTGCCTCCCCCTCCCCTCCCCCTCACTGGTTGCCTCCCCCTCCCCTCACCTTCACTGGTTGCCTCCCCCTCCCCTCACCCTCACTGGTTGCATCTCCGTGCCCCCTCCCCCCCTCGTGTTTTGTTGCCACCTGTCCGCCCTCTTTCATCCCCCCCCCCCTTTTCGTTGCCATCGGACCGCCCTGTTTCATGGACACCTGTCTCTCAACATTTTCCCAATCCACCGCCCTTGTCGCAGAGCGCGGCGGACTTTGTCTCTCTGGGCGCTGCGTCCAAGTTTGTCGCGACGCTCGCCACATACCCGTTCCAAGTACTGCGCTCACGCATGCAGGTGAGGGGGGGATGGGGGTGCGATGCGTGCAGGTGGGGGGGAGACACATGCAGGGGAGGGGGGAGGGGGGAGACGCATGCAGGTGGGGGGGAGGGGTTGCTCGCATGCGGGGGGGGGGGGGGGGAGATGCATAGAGGTTAAGGGGGAGGGTTGAGACGCATGCAGGTGGGGGGGGCGGGGTGCATGGAGGTTAAGGGGGAGGGGGGACACGCGTGCAGGTGGGGGGTAGCGCGCATGCAGGAGAGGGGGGAGGGGTTACTTGCATGCAGGGGGTGGGAGACGCATGCAGGGGGGGGGTTGCACGCATGCAGGGGGTGAAGGGGAAGCATCAACGCACGTGGGGGGGATGAGACCCATGCAGGGGGGGGATCATGCGCACGCATGCAGGTGTGGGGGAAAGGGGGGAGCGGGAAGCCGCAGACAGGAAGAAGGAAGAAAGCAAATGGGGAGGGAAGGGAGAGGGAAGGGGGAGATGGAGAAGGGGAGAGGAGGGGGAAAAGGCCGAGCATGCTTGGCGTTCGTGACCTCTCTGTAAACTGTAAGGGGCATGGGGAAAATTATTGATGCATGAGGCGACAAATTGCGTTGAAACATATAGAGGTGTCATGCATCTCCGCTTCGCCTCTCCAGTGGCCCATGGTGCGGCCGCACTTTCACCTCCGCGTCTGTGCACGACAGAATTTGCGTCGGAGCACGCCCACGTTTGCGCAAGTGGATGCCCGCGTTTGTGTGAGCGCATGCCCACGTTTGTGTCGGCGAAGGCTCAACTTGTCCATCGTGTCAGACCAGAGCTCGTGGTCCGAAGCAGCTCATGTGACCCGTGTCCTTCATGCGCGACGTGCCAAGTGACCACATTGACATTATTTCTTGCGGCGGGCAGCAATCATTCCTTGCGACGGGCACCAATCACTGCGATCATCCCTATAAGTTCATTGATTGGCGCAAACCCTCGCACGCCTCTATTGGTCGACGTCATCTTTTTCTTTCGTCATAACGTATGTGGCAATGCCTCTGTATGCCACGGCAAGGGGGGATGGGAGCACGCCGGCTTCCATGGCCCAGGGACTTGCCTCCTTGCGGCTGTCACTGGTCTCCTGACACAGAGAATGAACGTACATTGACCATGGGTTGAATTCTCAGTTTCCTGTAAACATGTGAAAGAGCTTGTTGCGGCTGCAAGGCACCTACCAGCAGGTCGCGTCGACCGTTCTGCCAGAGTGTTATTGCCAGGATTTCTCTTGTCGTGAATACTGGTTATCCTCCGTTGACCTCGAGGTAAACTTGAAATACTGGTTATCCTCCGTTGACCTCGAGGTAAACTTGAAATACTGGTTATCCTCCGTTGACCTCGAGGTAAACTTGAAATACTGGTTATCCTCCGTTGACCTCGAGGTAAACTTGAGATGGTTATGCTTGCTGCCTGCCCCGCACGTGCCTGTATGTGTGAAGTGCATTCTGTGTGTGTGAGGTGTATTCTGTTTGTGTGAAGTGTATCGATTGCGATGCGGGGGAACAAGCCAACACACGTGCCATAGTGATGGTACCTATTTAGTGGCATCTATCTAGTGGTATCTACCTGATGGTACCTATTTAGTGGCATCTATCTAGTGGTATCTACCTGATGGTACCTATTTAGTGGCATCTATCTAGTGGTATCTACCTGATGGTACCTATTTAGTGGCATCTATCTAGTGGTATCTACCTGATGGTACCTATTTAGTGGCATCGATCTAGTGGTATCTACCTGATGGTACCTATTTAGTGGCATCTATCTAGTGGTATCTACCTGATGGTACCTATTTAGTGGCATCTATCTAGTGGTATCTACCTGGTGGTACCTATTTAGTGGCATCTACCTAGTGGTACCGACCTAGTGGTAATCCTTGGCAGACATACCAAGCATAGGGCGTTGCCGCCCATGCAGAAGATGCCCGTGGGGTTGTCTTCGAACACAAATTTATTGACACTTTTGCCATCCAAATTATATTACCAGTTTTATTACCTCTTTTATCGTTAATATTCAAGGGGTACGTTCAGAGTTGCTGAAGGGTCAAGTCCTTTATTTGTGAGCTGGTCGCTCAGGTGCACAACAAATGGACCCTTCCAGCTCGCCCCCAACTCATTGTATTCCATGTACGTGTACCCTTTTTGTACACGTGCCGACTTGCATCTGTACCCTCGGCATGCGCCACCGGCCAGCGTCGGCCGCTCAAGGACGGCCGGCAGCCGCTCTACGCGGGCGTACGCGACGCATTCCGCAAGACAGTGCGGTACGCAAATCCTGTTGTGCCTTGTCCTGTTAACGAAACTTGCAAGCAACAAAACATTTGCTGGACGCCTCTGTTTATAAACGTGGATGCTGGAATCCTGGGGACCCCCGACGCGTTCCGCAAAATGGTCTGGTAAGGCGCCAGCTGTCACTGCCCTGGGCTGACAGTCCTGTCTTCCAATCTTGTTGTAAAGTGTTCCTGATCACAAAACTGGTTTCTGACGCGATTGTTGGCGTACTTGGCGCATTCCAAAGGACAGGCAGGTAAGACAGACGCAAGCTGTCACCGCCCTGTTGGTGCACGTGTGATGGGCAAGGTCGCCAGCACAGCACCGGGTCTCCGCATTTCCAGCTGCCTGAGTAGTGCGGTTCGTTAGGCGTGACCTGAGAACCCAGTGTTTTTGCATGAGGGAGACAAGGGTGGGAAAGAGGCGCTACGGCACGCATGAGGGAGACACTACGGCTTCGCAAGGCATCCGCATTGTGAAAATGTTGGAGCCAAGGGTGGGAAAGGCCGAAAGGGGTGCATGGGAGTGGTTACATGACGTGTCGACAAGGGAGGCTTTTCGGGTAGCGTGTTGGTTTCTGAAACCATTTGTTAGTTTCCGTGCACAATTCGAGAGGCTGGCATAATTGATTGTTTGGATTGGGCAGCGCCGATTGCTGTGCGGAGCGATGATCAATTTTCTGCAGATGGTCCTGTTGCTGCTTCGGGCGCTTCCAGCTGATGAACTGGTGCACTTCTCCCTGGCCTTCTGCGTGCAGGAATGGCGGTGTGTTCGCGCTGTATAACGGCCTTGTGCCGCACATGTTGCGGGTGATGCCCGCGTCCGCCCTCACGTTCCTCGTTTATGAGACGACGATGGCCTACTTGCACCCGTCAAGCCCCAACGTGTGACCAATGCCCCGGCTGACTGACACAGGATGCAACCTGGAGTTTAGTACTTACGTAGAGCCATGCTTCAGCTGTTGGTACTGTGCAGGCCATCTGCTACCGACTCCTTGCGAATCTAGCTGTCCCTGCACTTTGACTAAACTTAGGATACGTACTTAGGTAGTGATGCGTGGAGTAGCTAAGTTGGCATATAGTTTCCTATCCGCCACAGAGTGTCCATCCTCTATCTGTGAGGATTGTGTGCTCAGTGACCTCTCTAAAATGACACGTGAGAATTCTTTGGTTGAAATGTTAGAGTAGCTTACCAGGTGGTTACAACATGCAGCTAGGTTTGCATGCAAGGTGACCATGGTCAACCCATTATGGTCGATGAATTGTGACAGCTTCCATCGCACTCTCGTAAGCACGTGGCACCCCCTCATTGGCGAAAACTGCAGTTGCTTGAGAAATCTGACGAAGCTCTGGAGGACTTCCCTGAAAAACTCGCCCACAAGCGCGCAGCGGAGGAGTTCGTCGACGCGCTGGACATTCCCGCCAGCCACGCCCGGCTGCCCGCTGCCGGCCCGGTATCCGCCATCGGGCACCGAGTCGCTGGCAAGCTGCCCGCGGCAGGGACCCTGCGACCCCCCCGATGCCGGTACCCGCTTCACCAGCCTGCACCGGCTCCCCGCCGTCATTCAGGCCATGCCGCAAGCCCTGCACGACTACCGCAGCCCTGCCCGCTTCGCACTGCTCGATCAAAGAGGAATACCACTCGGCCGTCCGGCAGGCGACCAAGGAGCAGTAGGACCTCCATGCATGTCCGCGAATACCTCGCCCACCTCAAGGACCAGCACGGCAAGTACGCCTGGATCTGCCTGCGCAACGCCCAACAATCGACAGGCGGTGCACAACCGGCGCCCCGGACGCTGTCCGGCTCGCCGCAACAACAGCTGGACTTGTGGTACTTCTTCCAGTCCCGGCTGCTCAGCGCCCCCCCGCCGCTAGGCCCGCTGGCGCCTGCCCGCCCGGCGCCTGTGGCGAGCGTACCAGCTAGCGCCTCCCGCCGCCGAGCAGGACTACACGTACATGCCTAGCTAGCTCTGTCAGACCGGGACCCTGGCCGACCCTGCATGACGAGAGTACCGCCGTTCACTGAGACCGGGCTTGGTGCACACCGCCGCCAAACAACTCTGCTTCTACGCCGCCGTAGGACCTGACCAGCTCCCCGCCTTGGTGATTAAACTGGCTGCGCTCACGGGCTTCCTGCTTGACATCTGCAACCGGATCCTGCTCGCCGACCGACGAGCCACCGTGTTGCACGGATGCAACATCAGCCATTTGTGGTATTAAATTATCCGTCCCGGTCGACCGTAATCCGGCACCAGTGCCGAGGCCATAGTATAGTTGGCAGCCGAGGCAATCCGTGTGGAAGTAAGTGTAGAAGTTTTGCTGACGAACTTGGCCTTTGCGCCGTAGGCAGACCTAGCGCCTGAACGGGAGTTACGGGACAGCCAAGTGGCACTGCACATGCGTTATGATGGTACCTACGGACATTTGGATATTTTTCAGGAGAGGCCTCTAGCCGTACTGGTCTTTAATGTGTTCTAGACGGTTCGAGAAGCCCGTCCCCGCGGACCTCACGTCATGCCTGGTTGGCAGCGCCAGGCGCAGCCACCAACAGGGACGAAGGGACAAAATAGGCAAGGCACGAGCTATGCCAAAAATCCGGACCTTGTATAGTAATTTACCACGTTGCTCTACAGATTATTTACCATCGCTTAATCCTGGAGTGTAATTCTCCTGTGGGCTCGAGCGTGTAACGACTAAAAATGTTGTGTTTGCAACAGCCTCAGTTTCAACATTGATGTGAAAAGATCTTTATACCTGGGTTGGAGTCGCGACAGATAACTTCACGTCCAGAGAAGCAATGAAGATGGATCTTCAACAGTTAAGGGAATGAGTCCCCACCCTTGTTAGACACAACAGACAATGTTATATCCAAGTCGACTATCTGTTGAAGTTATAGTTGACTTTTAGCGAGGGTTGTTTGATTGATGAAACAAGGAAACCCTTGAATTACACCATAGCTTTAGCTTTCTTACACGCACACATGCTCAGCCGCCACAAACAGGATAAAAGTCATCATGCACGCAGAGTCGGCTCAGTCCTAACCCGGAAGGACCAATCAAAAGTGAGAATCACTCCAGATAAGATCTTAGCTCCCGAATCCTCAACACAACACAAAGCCAGCACATACGGAATCTCCATGACCTGGAACCAGATCTACCAGGTACAACGGTATTAAAGAGAATCTATGACTGACTGAACAAAACCATGCAAAGTACCCTACGTGGATCAGGCCACGACCAATGAGGGTAGAACAATAAATTCTGCAGATCTCAGCAGGCCCAATATCCATCAGACGTTGAAGCCTCCTAACTTCCCAAACAATTGTCCTAAAGAACTCATAATAAGATCACCAATCCATTTCTGGCCTTGCCTTGCTTTGCATGCATCACCACAAAACATCAAATTTATTACAATATGTGTGCTAGCTCTATACGGTGGAATAACACAGACATGTCTACCAGATGGCAACACGGCCATCTGTATGCTAGGGTGAGCACACTATGTGAATGTGCAGGGCCAGCCCACAGCAGCTGTGCCCCTGCTCTACCCCTTTTGCCAGGGTGGGTGGGTGGGAGGCAAAAGAAACAACCTGCTTCCCTAGAATGGAAGCCCACCCTTTATAGCAACCACCTCTCCAGCCAACCCCTACCTGGGTGGCTGGGGTACGGGTGCCAGCACAAAAAATATTTTTTCTAAAATTATTTTTTCTTTGGTGCTATACGGCGTTGCATTCTCCGCTCAGCAGGTTAGTCATAGATAAAATGAGCATAGCTCACCAAATCCATTTCTGGCCTTGCCTTGCTTTGCATGCATCACCACAAAACATCAAATTTATTACAATATGTGTGCTAGCTCTATACGGTGGAATAACACAGACATGTCTACCAGATGGCAACACGGCCATCTGTATGCTAGGGTGAGCACACTATGTGAATGTGCAGGGCCAGCCCACAGCAGCTGTGCCCCTGCTCTACCCACATCTCCTTACATGGCTAACAGCCGAAAAATACGTAGGACATGCAAAAAAGAAAACTTAAAACTACCTAGCTATGGGGGTACTTTGTCCCAACCCAGGTTCACCCTCGGGTTAGTTAAACCATTTCCCCCCTGACCTCCCACACAAGGGTGAGGTCAGTTGATAGCTAAAAGACGAGAGATAAAAACAGGAGGACGTCAAAACACGACGCCACCGAAGTGGCGCCGGAACGCCGCTGGGTCAAAACCCAGGGCCTGAGCCCAGAGGGCGGGTGGGATGTCGCGCCCCAGGAGGCTGCGGTGGAGGCCAATGTAGCGCGTGACCGAGAGGGCCGAAGCCCACCGGCCGCGCAGCTGGATGGCCTCCGGCGACTCGCCAGCGATGGCGTCGTGCGTCGCCCCCCCATGCCGGAGGCTGTGAAAAGAAAACATCCCTGGGATGCCCATGCGGGCCTGCACAGCCTCCCACTGCTGCCTAGCCTGGCTGTACGTTAAGCCCCGAAAGAGGAGTGCATCCGGGGGCTGGCCAGCCGTCAGACGTCGCAGGAGCCACAAAGAAAGTGGATCCCGGACGAGGACGTGCTGGGCCGCCCCCTGCGCAGTTTTGGGGTTGCGCAGCACAAGGGCACCGACCATGGGCCCTGGCTCGAGAAGGGGGTGGCCGGGATGAGCCACATCCCGAACCCGCAGCCCTAGCGCCTCGCTAATGCGTAAATACTGCTGGAAAGCAATAATAATCAACGCACTCAAGTGCACCTGTCGACGTGAAACTAGCAACAGGGCAGTGAAATAGCAAAGGCGCCAGGGCATAGGCGGAGGGCTGACAGCCGGAACAAGCCGCTGCCAACCTGCTAGCAGGCGGTCCGCCAGTACCCAATTCCGAACAATGTCGGGGTAGTACAGGTGCAGACAGGCCTTGGCATGCTGGCATAAGGTACGCCCCCGCCCGCCCTGGCATGGTAGACAGCAGAAATCCACTCACAGAAAATGGCTTCCGCGTCAGCTGGGTCGACAGGGCCAGGTGGCGCCCACGCCACGTAGACAGCCGCCGCACGCCGGTACGCTGGCAAGGTAGACACAGGGTTGACTGTGCCTCCAAAAGTGCCAAGTCCCGAGGGCGTCGCGCCCCCTCAGGCCCAGGGTTGGGATGCACGTCACCACACCGGGTCAAGTCAGGAATCCAAGCGCCACGCCGACTGGCCTTGTCAGCTGGGTTGTGGTCGGTAGCCACCCAGACCCAGTGGCTCTGCGTGTCGCCAGCCAGTGACAGAGCGCAGTAGCGCCGAACCAGCTGGTTGAGGCGGTAGGAAGACGACCGCCCTCTGACAAACGCCCCCACCACAGCACTGGAGTCTACGAGCCGGACGACTCGCTTACCTCGACACGCCTTGGTCCGGCACGACCACTCGACCCCCTGTGTCGCAGCAATCGCCTCCTTGACGTTGATGTGGTTAGGCTGCCCCCGCCACCGGTAGGACAGTGCCGTACGCCAGTGGCCACTATCCAGCAGGCTGTAGTCCCCCTCCTCCATGCGCTCCAGGTCCCAGTCCTCCCCAGACGTTAAAGCTGTCGTCCGCCACCCCCGCGCTTCGCGCCGGGTCGCCAGCCGGGCACAATCGGCCCCAGGCAGGTCCCTGTAGACCACCCCACCGCCGGAGCCGCTCGCATCACTTGCGACGACCCGGTCAGAAAGGGGCCGGGCCCTGGCCGCCCTCAAAAAGGGGGCCAGGTCGATCGCCGCCTGAAGCTCCTGGCGGGCCCCCGCAGGGAGGCGCCAGCGGCGCCCAGGCAGGGAGGCATTCATGGCTGCTAGCAGCCGGTACGTCTCAGACCACACCGAAAGCATGGGGCGGCACAGCAGATGCATCCACACCCACTTCCCAAGCACAGAACTAAGTTCGCGGTAGTATGTAAACCCGCGATCTAAGATTCTATGAGTAGCGCGATAACTGCCACCACACGCTCAGGAACAGGCACCACGTCACCATCTCTTTGGTGAATGACCCCACCGCCTGCACACCAGTCTGCTCTGCTGTCGCCCGTACCACCTTGTCAGACTTCTGCACCAGCCCAACAGCGGCGTAGGCAGCCTGAACACGATCTAGCTGCTGATTCACCCCATCCACCGACGCACAGTGGGTGAAATGGAGGTCATCGATCGTCACAGCATGCATACCTTCCAGATCCTGCCGAGATTCGAAGCACGGCGAGGGCGCCAAGGGCGCAGCAGGGTCCTCCTCCAGCCTCAGCCGGACGGTCTCCCCCGCCTCGTTGGCCTCCGCCACCAGGATCAGCGCGGACATGTTGATGCTCAGCCCACGACTAGCCTCCAACGGCGGCTTGGGGCCACAGCGGTACAACACAGACTGATGCACACACTGGGCCACGGCGACGGCCAGCTTGTTGCCCATTGGCCAGCACAACATCCACGGCCACACCTTCCGACGAGCCCCACTCAGGCCCACCAGATCCGACCACACCGGCATCCACGCACAGTACCGCCGCATCCAAACTGGCAGGCGGAGTCTGTTGTAGTACGAATCCAAATCTGATACGCCCCCAAAAACATCCTCCCCAGCGCGCGTGGGCAAATCGCAAATCACGCCAAGGTGTGGTAAAAAAGCGGGCATAGGATCTGGTAGTGGCATGTTGCCACGCCGGTTGTCCACAATCAGCCGTATACGGCCGTCGGGCTTTCCGACCCCAAAAGTACCGTTCACCATAGGCGGCTCCTCCTCAAAAAATCCACCCAAAATCCCCCTCTCCACACACACCGTGCAAACCCGCGCGAACTCCTCCATGCTACACCCCCGCGAGATCCGCATCGACTTCTGCAAGATCCGCTCTGCTGGGCTCAGCGTCCGTACCATCCTACTCTCATCATTCAAAATTGCTCCCCAAGAGGGGGGTAGTAAGTTCAGCACATCCACTTGGCCACCTTCCCCCGGACCAGGCAAGGCCAAGCGTGCGGCCACTAACGGTTCGTAAGGGGCTCCTTCAGCATATTCACCCCCATCCACTACAGATCCTGCCATTGCCGCTACGGAACCACCGTTCCGGCGGACAAAGGACCTGCAAGCATCATCGATCCCATCTAGGGCCGCCTGCTGCAGAGGCCCGGGCACACGGGCTGAATCTACAGCAGGCGGGTCTCGCCCCCCCCCCCCATCCAGTTTAACGCCCTAACCGTCTGACAGGCTAGTGTGCGAGCATTAAAAGCCCGACTCATCCTATCGCGCCTACGGCCTGAGCGTACCTGCTGCCACCAGTCACGAGGTGGCAGGGGTGCTGGAAGAGGTAGTGGAAGAAGGCACCGCTCCCTCACTTGTTGTTGTTGGACGGGCCGCCCTGCCCCTTCTTGCCGGGACCCTGCTCCAGCTTGTGCTGCAGCTTCCCCATGCTCATCGCCGCCCGCACCGCCGGAGACGCCAGCATTGCTCCACCCTCCTGGAATGGCAGCATTGCCGACGGAGTCCCCTTCCAACCCGTCGACCCCACATCCACCAGCTGGCATGCCGTGATCAGCTTTGCCAGGTACTCGGCTGCTGCCAGCTCCAGAATTACTTCGGAGCGTGGCGTGGCCCAGTAGCCAAATTCTGTCACCATCGTGTCCAGAATTCCTGCCATCTGCAGGAGCAGCATCCTCCTCTCCCCGCTGGCTGAGCTGCCGTGCATCGTCAGCATTAACGATGCACGGATTGACTTCCCCCCCACGCTCTCTGCGTAGTCCAGCATCCCCGGCAGCACCGCCTCCAGCATGTTGCTCACCAGGACCGGCACTGCATGCCCGCTCAGCGCCACCCCCTTCGTGCGCGCCAGCCTGCCAGCAGTCGCCGCTGCGGCTGGGCTTGCAGTTGCTGGAGTCTTTGCCTGGTCCAGCAGCTTCGACATGGCCGATATCAGGTCGCCAATATCTCCGCCAGTGCGGGCGTTGCCCGGGCGGGATGGAAGCCCTCCCGCTGGCGTTGCATAGCCCGTCTCGGTGCCCAGCAGCCGACCTATGTTCCGGTCTAGGTCCGCCACATCCTGGTCGATCGCCCCAGGGCGCCATCCTCCTCGCCAGCGCCCGGTCCACCATGCCCCGCCCCTCCGCCTCCACCTGCCGAAGGGGGAACACCCCCAGCTCCCACCCCACCTGCTGACACTGGTGGATCCGGCTCTGCAATAGCCTCCCCCAGTTGCGCTGCTAGCACATCGGCCAGGGCCTCCTCCCCATCCCAGTCGCTGACAAACCCCCTTTTCTCCAACACGTCCATGACGTTCTTGGCACGCCCCGGATTGAGCTTCTGGATCCGCTCTAGCCAATGCCCCTCCCCTAGGATCTTCTGGACCGCAGTTGCGGCCTCCTTTGGGGTGCATCCCTCCCTGGCTTCTTGCTTGAGCTTTGCTATGAAATTCCGCTCTGGGGCTGTCACTGAGGTCATGGTGGGTTATAATGCTTGATGTGTTATATTGCGTTTTGTTTTTTGTGATGTGGTCACTTGAGGTTCTCAGGCAAAAGAAACAACCTGCTTCCCTAGAATGGAAGCCCACCCTTTATAGCAACCACCTCTCCAGCCAACCCCTACCTGGGTGGCTGGGGTACGGGTGCCAGCACAAAAAATATTTTTTTCTAAAATTATTTTTTCCTTTGGTGCTATACGGCGTTGCATTCTCCGCTCAGCAGGTTAGTCATAGATAAAATGAGCATAGCTCACCAAGTAGGAAAACTTTGGATGTAACATTTGGTTGTTACATATCTCCCCCTCAAGACAGGAACTCCCAGTTCCTAGAAGCCAAGAAGAATAAAACAACAACCTCCACAAAAACAACACAACAATAAACAGGAAGTCCACCACCTCTTGGGACAAGCAAGTGGGTTTTTACATCCCCAAAGGGCCTCCTATCTCATTAGCATCTGATCATGGTCAACCCTGAATAAGACAAATTCACCCACTGATGAAATGTCATCAAGTGACTAACACACAGGCAACCATGCCTGGATAATACAACTGCAAGACTGTCATGAACCCAGAACTGTCATTACTGGAAATCTGGACTAGACATCAGAACTGGCCTCCTCCATTCTGGATCCCCACCTCACTCCACAGCCCCATCTCCAACCATCCTGGAAACCCTTCACAAAGTGAACCAATCCCCCTTCTTCGTGTCCTTCCCCCTCGTTCCAAACACTGGGAAATGCTCCACCATGGACACCAGATCTGGCCAGTTCCTGCTAACCTGAATGGCCATGCAGGTCTCAGCAGCCTTGCCCAACTCAGCTGAAAACCTACTGCACTGGGCAGGATAGGACAGAGTAACCACAGCCTGTCGGAGGGGGTCGAAGACCCAACCACTGGCAGTCTTATGGCGACATAGCCAGCTGCTATAGGCCCACCACAGCTGTAGAAAGGCCTTGATAGGCCCCCACCTGGCCCCCAAGATGGGTACCAGCACTCTCAAGGGCGTGAGCCTGGCCCTCAGCTCGTTAGGGAACTTTGGTAACTGCAGCCCCACGAAGACCGTGCTGTCCTTGTGTGGAAAACATGACATCACAGAGCAGCTGGACGACGGTGTCATGTCGAACTCTCCCTGCTGGACAGCTTGCTCGAGCAGCTCAGTATAGGTCTGGGAATAACCATCTGGCTTGAGCCCTGCAAAGGCGAGTCTCAGATCACTGGGCAGAGCTGCCATCAAGTCCTGGCCCTCCACCGGCCTCATGTCAAACGAAGGCCACGGGTACACTGCAAAGACGGTGTGCATAATATAAGCCACCATGGGTGAACCAATCTCACAAAGACTGGGGGGCAGACAGTCCAGGGCCAACTCTACCATACCCTCAGGTACTAGTTCACCCTCCTCCACCACTGTCTGGTCGAGGGCCTTCATGGCTGTGTACAAGGATTTACACCACTCGCACTGTTCAGGGACACATTTACGGTGGTCCAAGTACTGCTCCACCTGTTTTGTTGGGACAACGGACCTGGGCAAGTGTACCACCACCTTAGGGGGTGGAGGGGCCTCCGTAGAGGAGGGAACTGAGGCCACCATGGTGGGGATAGCCTCCTGAGCTACCTGGGCCTCAGAGGCTGCAGGCACAGCAGAACCCACAAGTGGAAGGTGCCCAGCCCTCAAATGTTCTGCCATCTGAGTAACCAAACCCTCCACATGAGCCAACCTTGATATAAGGGCCCCGTGACGCTGCTCGTGCCGCTGCTGATCATGTACCATACGCTGGAACAGGTTGAGAAAATGGGCTTCCACGAACCCAGCGTCTTCCTGGAGCGAAGTACCTGTGGCTCTGGGGCCAGCGTAGTCGTGCTGAAAGACATACGTAGCCCTCACGTCCTCTTGGAGTTGGGCAGGTGGCCTGGGTGTCCCCTCAGGATGGGAGTCGGCCATGGCTGGCAACCACAGACACACAGCACCAAAAAGAGGCGTTAGCAGTGCTCACTGGGAGCTATGAAGGGGAGCACTCCGCTCAGAGCCCATGACATACCACTCAGGCAAGGTGATCCCATGACGCTGACAATAATCTAGTACAGCAGAGTGACTGTTGGTGAGATCAGACAACCACAGCCACGTAGCAGTCACCTCTAGCTCTCCCTTCCAGTGTACCTTAAACTGCAGCTGTTTAGTACGACCTTTCCCCTTCACCCTGTGAGCCAACAACCGCTCCACTTCATAGATCTTCTCCCCCTCAGAATCCAACTCATAAGGCAAGGGGGCAGACAATCTGCCTGGCAAGGTGTTACGCCTGTACAGCTTCAGCTGTGCTAGGTGAAAAATATTATTCCTGAGCTTCCAGTGAGAAGGCACCTGGACCTGGACCACGGTACCATAGTGAAAGGTGGCCAACACTGGGTAAGGACCCAACCAGAGTGGTTGCAGTTTCCTGCATTGCTCCTTCTCAGGCAGCACTCTGTTGGCTTCCAACAACACCAAGTCCCCGGGAGCTACAAAGGAATGACTGGCCACCGTTTGCTGCCAGGCGTTAGTCAGGTACTTGTCCTGTGTCCTCAACAGCTGGGTAGCCACAATGCTGTGAGCCTCCTGGAAGGAAGCCAACAACTGCTGGACTGAACCAAGACGTCGCTGGAAAGGGCCTTCAGCGTCTCTGTCAGGCAGTTCCAAGTCGAATGGTGTCAAGGGACACTGGCCATTGCAGATCACGAAGGGGGACATCTGGTGAGGAGCCAGAGGAGAGTTGTTGATTGCGAACTCTATGAAAGGTATCTTCTTGTCCCAGTCCTTGTTGTCGTGGGTACAATAGTGCTTTTGACACTCCCTGACAATTCTGTTCATCCTCTCCACCGCCCCAGTACTGGCACACCTGTATGCCACACCGAATGCCAGCTTAGTGTCTAGGATGTCAAAGAATGACTTCCAAAACCCTGACAGCCAAAGGGGGTCCTGATCAGTGATGATCACTCTAGGCATGCCGTGCAGACGGTAGATCTCCTTCATAAACAAATCCACACACTGTGCAGCGGTGAGATGAGTATTGCAAGGAATCAGATGGCACATCCTGGAAAGCCTGTCCATGACCACAAGGATCCTGTCATTGCCACCATCTGACATGGGAAGACCACAGATAAAATCCATAGTCACACTGATCCAAGGGCGCAGGGGAATGGGCATAGCCATGGGAAAGATGGGCGTGGCTTGGTTCCTGACCTTATTTCTCTGGCAGGAGTCACAGGAATCCACATAGGCCTTAACATCCTGATAAAGGCCAGGCCACCAAAACCTCTGCTGCACCTCATGAAGTAGCTTAGCATAACCAGGATGACACGCAGTCACATCGTCATGGAAACAATGTAACACTGTGGGAATGGCCATCTCAGGCACATACACTTTTCTAGTCACCGTGTGCTCTGCATCATGAGTGTGAACATACAGAACGCCCTCCCAGTATTCTACAGGTCTATTGCCAAAGTTGCCCCTCTGGATAGCTGCAGTAGCCATGTCCTCCGTCTTGGTGAAGGCCTTGATGACGTCCAGCAGGGAAATATTTAAAGGATTAGGCAACACCAGGTCCTTGTCAGGTCCCAGGGGCTGCATCTGCATCTCCTCTTCCTGCCCAGGGCTAGCCACCAACTGCTTGGATGAGACAGTAGTAGCTATAGGCCCTTTTGACCTTGCCATCACCTGAGAGGCCAACACCTTGGACCGGCCTACCAACACAGGGTCCATGACCCACTTCCTGGGCCTACCTCTGCTGCGCCTAGCAGGGTCTCCCTCACCTGGCTGCACTGTGGGAGTGGGCACCACACCTTCAGGACTTCTCCTAAGACTGTCAGACAGTGACTGGACACCCTCCTGGACGCCTGTCAACTCTGGGACAGAGCCCTGGTCGATGAGCATCACGGGACCACCGTTATTCCCTACAGGTGGTGTCAACAGTTGAGAAACCTTCTGGTTGTTGGCCTGAGCTCTAGTCAAGGCTCCACACTCTACCACAGAAATCAGGGCAGCACAGATGTCCAAGTCCTCATGAAAACTTCCCATCAAATCCCTCCTCCTGGACAGGGCGTCAGGCACCACATTCTGCGTACCAGGAATGTACCTCACAGAGAAAGGTCCAAACCCCCCCAGGAACTCCATCCATCCAGCCATCCTCTTACTCATCCGGGTCTGTTCCAACACATGTACCAAGGGCCTGTGGTCAGTCATCAGGGTAATAGACTCGTTGCCCTGCCCATCCTGGCGCTGCTGGCCACAGAAAACTGAGCCCCCTTCAGTAGGTGTTCCCACTTGTGACAGGCCACCACCAATCCCAGCAGCTCCTGCTCATGAACAGGGTAGTTACGTTCTGCAGACGTCATACTCCTGGACATGTATTCCACTGGTTGAGGGCCCTTACCATGATCTTGCATTAGTACTGCACCAATAGCACCCTGTGAGGCATCAGACCTAACCTGGTATGGCAAGTCTGGGTTGGGGCCCACCAACAAGGGAGCAGTGGTAAGCTTCTGCTTCAACACATCAAAAGCTTGCTGGCATGCTGCAGTCCACTCAAAGGGAACATCCTTCTTGAGCAGGGCTAACAGGGGACCAGAGATGGCCGCCATGTCAGGGATGAACCGTCGGTACCAGCCCACCAGGCCCAGAAAGGATCTGACATCCTGAGCTGACTTCAACACAGGCCACTCCAAAACAGCAGAGACCTTGCTGGCCTCAGGAGTCATACCTGCAGCGCTCAGCTGGTAGCCCAGAAACTTCACCTCTTGGCCCCACTCCACCTTGGACCTCTTCACCGACAGATGATACTGATGGATCACCTTAAGGACCTCCTCCACGTTCTCCAGATGCTCCCTGAAGGTACGAGAGTGTACCAGAATGTCGTCCAGGTAGACGACCACACAAGTCCTGAAGACCACCCTGGTAGTGTCACACAAGTGGGCAATGTCCTTGAACCTGGGGTTGCGAAGGTCAGGTGAGATCTGGGGCAGGGCATTTCCAGTCAGGTGGCCAAAGATGGCATTGACAAACATCTGCATAGTGGCAGGACTGTTAGAGGCACCCATGGGCATTACTGTCCACTGGAACTGTCCCCATGGGTAGAAAAGGCCGTCTTGGGGATGTCCTCAGTAGCCACCCTGATCTGCCAGAAAGCATGCCTGAGGTCAAACTTGGTAAAGAAGGCAGCTCCTGCAGTCCTCTCCAGCAACTCATCAATTCTGGGCAGAGGGTACCTGGACTTGACAGTCACCTTGTTCAGTCCCCTCAGGTCAATGCACAACCTCCACCCCCCATCATGCTTGGGTACAAGCAAACACCCAGAACTGAAAGGACTGTTAGCTGGGAGGATCAGACCAGCCTCCAACAGGCCAATAAGTATGGTCTTCAGCTCTGCCATCTCTGCAGGGCCCATCCTGTACATAGGCACAAAAGGAGGACGAGCACCCTCTACCAACTTGATGACATGTGTGATGGGTCCCTCAGGAGGATACTGGGGCATCTTGTCCTCAAAGATGGCTCCATACCTGTCCAACAAGGCATCATGCTGCTGTTGTTGCTCAGTGGTGACAGTAGAACTGACAGCATTGACAGAATGACCACTAGCAGACTCAGGTTCATTAGGCACCAAATGCAGGAAAAAGATGTGTTCCACTGGATAGGTGGCCAAATAAGACAGAGTATGCTTGGCAGACCACACATGCTTCAGTAGGGCAGCCCGTTTCTCCTCCAAAGTCGGCTCTTGATCCACCCCTTTCGCACCTGCTTCCCCTCCCTTGCCATCATTGACAGCTGTCTGTGTGGAACAGCACTCAGTGGCTGTTCTTCTCCCCCCTGGCAACACACAGGTAGCATCCCACACTGTCCCATCCTTGAACTGGACCACCCTGTCAGGCCAAGAAATAGCAGGATTGGTGTCAGACAACCATGGGATCCCCAAAATCACATCTGCTGCCGTGAGGGGAATGACATCTGCTGTCACTTCCAAAGTCTGGGATGAACAAACTTGGAAGATGAGCTGCACATAGCCAGGTGAGCAGCTTCTCCTGCCATCAGAATACTGCACCATGACAGGTGTGGGGTGGGCCAACACAGGCAACTTCAACTCCTGCACCAAGGATGCAGCAATATAATTACTGCCAGCACCAGAATCAATCATAAACAAGCAAGCTGGCTGAGCCAAGGGACTGGCACGTTGAGGAGCCTAGCCTGAAACTTGAGTAAGTGACCTGGTACAGGAGGACCCACAGGGACAGCAGGGTCAGAAGCACCCACAGTGTTCACTGGCCTAACGTCAACAGCAGGCAGGTCAGACCTGGCCATGACAGAAGGATGACCTGGGGACCCAACTAGTTTTTTGACTCAGGTGGGTCTGGGAGTGCTCCACTGCCCGATGGTGGAAGCTGCTCAGGTGGTGCTGGAGGCTCATCCTCGTCCCCCCATCCTCCTCATCTGCCAGCAGCTGCATGAGAGCGTTCACCATCCTACGCTTATCCTGTCTGCTGAAGGGCCGAGCGCGGGACTGGAACCTCCCAGAGGGCTGGAAGTTGGGCTGGAACCCTGGCTGCATCCGGTGATCGCCAGCAGGAACGCCAGGAGGAAGGCTGGGTGGCCTGGGAGATGGCAGGGCGCCAAAAGGTCCTCTCGTGGCAGGGGGAAACTGGTCCCGTCTAGGGCAGTCCCGTGCAAAGTGACCTGGCTGGTTGCAGATAAAACAGTTACCCTGGGTGGGATCCAAGGCATTGAGCTCCCCCAGGAGGTCATCCAGCTGGTTCAGGGACTTCTTGATGGGTGGCACTGGCGTGGCCACAGGCTCCCACTTGACAGAAAAAGCAGGCACACGACAGAGGGTGAGCACATAAGACAACACCTTGTCCCATTGCCAGTCCACGTAGTCGAACTGGGAGAAGTGCTTGTCCACATCCAGTCGCACGTGTGGAGCCATGCCATGCAGTAGTCTGTGAAGCGCCTCTGCGTCAGAGCATTGGGGAATCTTGGCTCTAAGGTTGGTGAATTGCTCCACGAACTGTGGCAGCGTCAAACCAGCCTGCGTACAGTTAGCCAGTGCGTCCCGATCCATGCGAAGCTGATCCTGGGGTAACAGAAACCGGCGAAAGCCCAATAGGAGAGAGGGGAGGTCGGTACACGCACGTCCAGCCACAGAACGCAAAAACTCATCAAAACGGTCGCTGGCACTGTCGCTCATCCGCTGCCTAACCATTCTCTTCTGGATGTCCATCGTGAGACGTTCCTCTGCCTTGGGCCCGTAGTTGGCGAAGTGGATAGCGAAGACATCCTGAAACTTGGTGGAGAAATGGTCGAAGCTGCGATGGGTAAGGTTGGTCAGCGATAGCTTGTCTACCGACTCCACCTTGGGAAAAGGAACAGTACGAGGATA
The DNA here is from genome assembly GCA_009746045.1 of Mesostigma viride. NCBI lineage: Eukaryota > Viridiplantae > Streptophyta > Mesostigmatophyceae > Mesostigmatales > Mesostigmataceae > Mesostigma > Mesostigma viride. Next base: position 2,539,504 of record RPFO01000418.1, read on the forward strand.
CAAAGACGTGAGCTCCATCACTGGGGCGTGTGGTGCATTCTGACTCTCCGGCAATGTCGCAGCCACCGAGAGCCGTGGAGGCTCATGCCCCTGTGCATCTGTCCCTTCATCAACAAAAGGAGCGTCAACCGCATATACCCTTCGTATACCCAGTGTTGGAGACGGTTGATCCACGAAAACAGACTCTCCATCGCCCGCCTGCCCTTGCGACTCAAGTTGCTGCACACGCGCAATAGTCCTACCCACACTCTTCTCCAGCGCTTCCGCCACACTTCTAGCTCTCGCAGCTTCCTCACGTTCATGTTGTAATCGAATTTTCTCCGCTGTCAGCTCGTCAGCCGCTAGCCGAGTGCCGTCTCGCCCCGGCACCGTGTTGTAGCCAAAACGAATAGCCGAACCGTATTCGGGTGCTGGCGAACGCGTGTCCTCCACGTTGGAGAACCGTGGTCCACCTCTACCAGTGCCACGCAAGGAGGGCTCGCCTGGTTGCACACCGAGGGGCAAGATGGAGAACTTTGGGCCGACCGACAGCGAATATCTGCGGGAAGCAGACATTAAGGTGGTATCTCCAAATAGTTGACGTCTGGGAGTAGATGATGAAACCCTTTCATCACCGGTCGTCCGTTGAGCTGCTAAAGATGTGGTTGCATCTTCAACTCTCTTACTTGATAACGGTGGTTGTGTCTCCGGGTTACTCATCACTCCATGGGTCGCGCATGCCGGACTGGGGAAACGTTAGAGACTTGTAAGCTCAAAGCAGCTCTCATCAGAGCAAGACTGTCACATAAGGATGAGTCACACTCTAAAAACAGTCCGAACACACAGCATAACGTACCCTCTCTGGGTCAGGCAAGAATTCCATTGTTAACCGTGAACTAATACTATCAAGACAACCAACACCTAGGTAGAAACCTCCGATACCAATGTAACGACTAAAAATGTTGTGTTTGCAACAGCCTCAGTTTCAACATTGATGTGAAAAGATCTTTATACCTGGGTTGGAGTCGCGACAGATAACTTCACGTCCAGAGAAGCAATGAAGATGGATCTTCAACAGTTAAGGGAATGAGTCCCCACCCTTGTTAGACACAACAGACAATGTTATATCCAAGTCGACTATCTGTTGAAGTTATAGTTGACTTTTAGCGAGGGTTGTTTGATTGATGAAACAAGGAAACCCTTGAATTACACCATAGCTTTAGCTTTCTTACACGCACACATGCTCAGCCGCCACAAACAGGATAAAAGTCATCATGCACGCAGAGTCGGCTCAGTCCTAACCCGGAAGGACCAATCAAAAGTGAGAATCACTCAAGATAAGATCTTAGCTCCGAATCCTCAACACAACACAAAGCCAGCACATACGGAATCTCCATGACCTGGAACCAGATCTACCAGGTACAACGGTATTAAAGAGAATCTATGACTGACTGAACAAAACCATGCAAAGTACCCTACGTGGATCAGGCCACGACCAATGAGGGTAGAACAATAAATTCTGCAGATCTCAGCAGGCCCAATATCCATCAGACGTTGAAGCCTCCTAACTTCCCAAACAATTGTCCTAAAGAACTCATAATAAGATCACCAGTAGGAAAACTTTGGATGTAACATTTGGTTGTTACAGAGCGTGAATCCCTCGCCTACTGGGTGTAAGTCTTCCCGCATTGAGTGTATTAATCTGTGTGGTAACATTGTAATATACGAAACCGGTTTTCCGGGTTTGAGCTTATTCGTATTGTGTAACAAGTATTCTTAAGCCACCATCGTGCGCTGTGACGCATAGGAAGTCAAAGGTCTTTCGCATTCATTCTCAATCATTAAGGCGCTATTTTAAATAGCCATACGTGTTAAACTGGACTCGGAGGACAGTTTCCTAGTGGCCTCTATCCCGTTCCGTTTTTCTGTAATCTGATCCGGATCATCAACGGAACTATATAAGGGCCAGAACCCTTACTAATTCCGCTTGCAGTATTTATTGTGGGGGTCGGATCCCCACAATCCTAACAGTCCATACCCGTTACCCATATTGCGGTTCCTGCACGCCCCAACCTGGCCTTGTCCGGTTAATTAATTAATTCATTCATTCATTCATTAATTAATTAATTAAGGGGACGGGACACCCCCAAATTTTTTGGCGCCAAAAAATTCGCGCCGGAGCCGAAGGTCACAAATTTCACGTGCACGGTGCGCGCACCCCTTGCGGAAGTGGTCTTGGCGACTGCGTTCAGGCAAAACTACCACACTAGGGCAGGCGAAATGCAAAAAATTTACTCGAATCTAAAAGGAGATGAGTTTATGATGTTAGTTTGTGGCGGAAATCAGCTGGTTTACAATATCGCTGTTGTTTTTTTATGCCATCGGCATGGGGGGTAATCTGAATTTTTTGGTCGCGCGGAATGAAATAGAATTCATGATAGCGGCTGTAAAATAGCGGTTTTGGGGGCTGTTCTGACCTTGAAGCAGGCATTAATATCGGTTGCATCGAATTCTAAACCGAGCAGGTGCTTTTTGCCAGATTTTCGGCCATTATCGGTAAGTAATTGTTCAGACCTGCGCAGTGCGTGTCTGACCTGTCCATGGAAGAACGGCTGTTGTTGCGCGCCTGGGCGAGGGATTTACGAGGGCAAGGTACAGAATTGTCGCGAACGTTATCTGCTATCGGTGCTTTCTTCTATGAGCTCATCGTTCGAGGTTTTTTGCGTTCTTTTTGGGCAGTTTCCGCCAGCTAGCTCGCCGTCGCTTGCCGTTGTGTTGTCGAATACCTGGCAGCTTTAGATTGTTTTCGTTGATGTCGTGATCAGGGCCGCTTCAGTCGCAGCCTATAGCTCTTCGGGAAGGTATAAGGCATTTCATAAAACGTGTTCTGGCAAGGATGTTGTGCGTATGGACGCTTCTTGTTGTTTGAGAGTGACGCACCCTCTCCTCACAGGCCGCAGCGGCATCACAGCGCTCATGCGGTGAAGGGCCGCCAATGGTTTCTTTGCATTTTATCGTGCAGGGATGGAAGTGTTATAGTGATGATGATGTTGGAGATATTGCATTTGTGTGACTGCATGTAGATAGCTGGCACCAATGGTTGTTTGAGCTTTCCTTTGTTATGATGATGTGCATGACAAGACTACAATGTGCTGAGCCAACCATGGTTGACATGCATGACTGCATGCAAGCTATATATACCATGTTCTTAGTACTTGGTTCCTTGCCCTCCATAGTCCCAGTTTGTCATCCATGCCGGGGAGGACAGTTTAGGAGGTGTTGTTGTGTTGATTAGCTTGGTTGGCATCAACCTTACACTCTAACCTGGGAGAAACATAGGAAATGCCGCTTAGGCATGTTAGGGCTACCATCGTCAAGGCTATGCACATATTTACAAGGCTGGCCATGCTGGAGGGATGATGAAGACATATGAGGTGCGTGGCCACCCCTTTGTACTTTGTAAACATACTCTGCATGGTTTTGGTGCATGTTGGATGGCATATTAAGTGGCACTGTGGGGTTACTAACTTACTGAGTGGTCCTTAGCGCCTTGTCATGTGGTCATATAGGAAACCCATCAACTTGAGCAGTTCTTGTCGCAATGACCCCCCACATTGAGCATGCGTTGCCGTCAGCGTGCAAGAGTTGATTATGTGTGCTTTGGTCAGTTTGCAGATGTCTTTGATGAAGAAGGAGGTGCTAGTGTGGCTAAATGGTTACTCTAATTTCCTTGTAGCGTCTACATGAGTGGCCGTCTTGGAATGGTTGTAACTTGGGCAGTTCTTGTCAGAATGGCGTCAAACCTTGAACATAGGAGGTACCATATGTGCAGAGAATGGTAGTGTGTGGTTTGGCCAGTTTTCATGAGGCTTAGATGTATAAAGGGGTGTTAGTGTGGTTAAATACTAGCTAAAACCTCCCTTAGCTTCGTCACAGGTGGCAATCTAGGAATATTCATCAAATAGGGCTGCGCTTGTCAGAATGACCTGAAAATTTGGGGCTGCATGTCCCCCCCTCTCTAGTATTTGGGAATATATGATTTGGCCCTATTCCATGTGTTTATGATTTGATAATTTTTTTTCATTAAAAAAGTACCCTTTTTGCGGGAAAATCCATCAATGTGTGTAAACATGATAATTTTGTGCTCAAAATTAGGTAGCATTTCTCAAAAGTCAGGGAACTATATGGGAATATATGATTTGGTCCCAATATGTTTGCCCACTGCCCTAGGAAAAATGTGACTAGAATAGCGTCTTTTTCTATTTTTAGCGCGTTACCGGTGCCCTGTGGGGGCTAGTACCCCCCCCAAGTGGCTGGAAATTTTTTTTAAAATCATATTAATGGTCCCCAATCATCATTGGATTTTTAGCACATGCATAGGTATGGTTTCCAGAAAAGTGCCCTTTAGGGGTGTCCCTTCCCCTTAAGGGGAGGTGTGCCACCAAAACCCCCCAAAACTGGAATACACTTGTTTCAATATGAATTCAATTGAATTATGCCCAGCCATGATTAGGGGCCCTAAATAACATGTTTAGTGAGTTATCCATGCATTCATTGAAGGTTCTACCCCCAACCACGCGCCGGTATCGCGCTAAAAATAGAAAAAGACGCTAATTAGGGCACAGTATGCCCCAGCCAATGCACACATCAATTCAGGCCAGCCATGATATTTTCCAAGCAGGTCGTGGGTGGCCAAAAATTGGAGCCACTCACAACCCATATCTGACATGCTTTAGAATTTTTATGCTCTTGCAAGTACAAAAACGCTGTTTTTCACACATGCCAAAAATAATAAAATACCAAACACTTGTGAAATGGGCCAAACATGATATTTAAAATTCCATTAGTCATCGACACACACGCTCGCAAAATCTGGCTGCATTTGGACAAGCGGTGTGGAAGTTATGCTCTTTGGCAGCATGCCACCTGGGCGTCCATTATACTAGTCACTGTCACTATCACTGCCATCATCACTGTCTTCCCCGCAGCAAACTGGGCAGAACCAGTCCCCATCAGGTACGCTGGGCAGGAGAGGGACCGTGCAGCTCAGGTGGAGCCCCCCATCGCACCCGGATGAGCTGCACAGCAGGAAGGGGTCATCGTCGGGTGCGTCAGTCTTAGAGCAGCGCAAGCAAGGAATGTGGGCAGTGTCACACTCATCCTCATCACCCTGCCCCCCAGTGGCAGCCCCCACCCCCCCATAGAACACCGCCTTGCTGTATGGGTGCTGGCCACGCTGCTTGTCCTTCTTGGCATCATCCCAGTGCAGTGGCCACGCTTTGTGCTCTTGGCCTTTGCAGCCCCGGTCTTGAACTCTAGCATCCGTTTCACCACCTGCTGGCACTCCCTCTTTTTCCTCAGCTCATCCAGCTGTGCAAGGGCAGCGGGGGAGGTGTCTACACCCATAAGCAAACGGCTAGGCACCGCATCTGCCCTTACCTGCCCTCGGCACGGCCAACCTTGCAAACGCAAGCATAGCAACACGATCGCTAGGCATACATGCCACGGGAGCATACACTATACTCAACCCAAGGTAACCTTGTAAACTTCATGATTAGAACTCGGCAAATCTATGACCAAAAGCACATATAAATAACTATTACACACTGATGACGACACATGCTCAAGGTTGGGGGTCACTGTGACACGCACTAATGAGTTTCCTAGACGACCACCGGACAGGCGCTAAGGACCACTCAGTAACCAAGTATAAACACAATTACACTTTACATGCCATCCAACATGCATCAAATACATGCTGAATATGTTATGAAGTACACAGGGTTGGCCACACACCTCATACCCCTTCACCGTCCCTCGAGCAAGGCCAGACTTATAAGCATGTGAATAGCAATAATGATGATGGCACTAAAATGCCTTACCAGCATTTTCTATGTTTCTCCCAGGTTAGAGTGTAAGGTTGATGCCAACCAAGCTAATCAACACAGCAACAACTCCTGAACTGCCCTACCTGAGATGGGCAACAAACTGGAACTATGGAGGGCAAGGAACCAAGGAGATCATGGCATACAAAGCTTGCATGCAGTCAACCATGGTTGGCTCAGCACATTGCAGTCTTTTCACATGATGATATCAAGGGAAAGCTCAAATAAACCAATGGTGGTAGCTATCTACATGCAGTCACACAAATGCAATATCTCCAACATGATCGTCAATAAAACACTTCCTCCCCTGCACGATAAAATGGAAAGAAACCATTGGCGGCCCTCCAGCGCATGAGCGCTGTGATGCCGCTGCGAAGAGAGGGTGCGTCACTCTCACACAACAAGAAGCGTCCATACGCACAACATCCTTGCCAGAACACGTTTTATGAAATGCCTTAAACCTTCCCGAGAAGATATAGGCTTCGACTGAAGCGGCCCTGACCACGACGTCAGCGAAAACAATCTAAATCTGCCAGGTATTCGACAACACCACAGCAAGCAACGGCGAGCTAGCTGGCGGAAACAACTGAAACTGCCCAAAAAGAACGAAAAAAACTTCGAACGATGAGCTCATAGAAGAAAGAACTGATAGCACATAACATTCGCGACAAATCTATACCTGTCCCTCGCAGATCCCTCGCCCAGGCGCGCAACAACGGCCGTTCTTCCATGGAAGGTTCCGACATGCACTGCGCAGGCCTGAAGAATTACTTACCGAGAATAGCCGAAAATGTAGCAAAAAGCACCAGTTTGGTTTGGAATTCAATGCTACCGATATTAATGCATCGTTTACGGTCAAAAAGCCCCCCAAAACTGCGAATTCACTGCCGCTATCACGAATTCTATTTTATTCCGCGCGACCAAAAAATGCAGTTTACCCCCCATGCCGATGGCAGTAAAAGAAAGCAGCGATATTGTAAACCAGCAACTTGCCGCCACAACCCAACATCATTAAATCATCGTCTCCAACATTCGAGCATTTTTTTTGCATTTCTCTAGCCCTACATTGCTAGTTTCGCCTAAACGCAGTCGCCATGGCCACTTCCGCAAGGGGTGCGCGCACCGTGCACCCACTTTTCACTTTACGGCGGTACCGCGAATATTTTTGGCGCCAAAAAATTCGGCGGGCGCACGTCCCCTTAACCCCTAAATGGGCAGAAATACTGCCGATGCATCGGCTGTAACTTCACAATTTTGCAAACCAGATGCCATCCAACCCACCCATATCCAATGGCTGTCCTTGGGGGCCAAGCATGTCCATGAGTTGCCCTTCGGGTTGGTATATCACAACCTTACATATATGCAGGGTAGGCCATGTATAACTGCCGTCAAAGTCAGGGGGGTCAAGACGAGCGTTTTCATTTTTGGTAGAATGTGCATTTTGAATTATGTTGTAAGAGCTAGGCACCTACCACTTCAGGGATGATAAACAATTAGTTGCTGAACAGTTTGAGCCATTGGGGTCATCATTTGGGTGGGTATACCAGCAGTTACACCCAGTACAGCCCATAGGGGTACCGTTGGTAAAAAGCAACCAAGGGGGTAGGAGTGGGCATACTACCTACTAATACCTACTAATATGGCCCCCAACCATGCCACACAATACATTTCCCTTCCACAATGATGGGGAAACATAACTGCATCATCACACTGCCCTTACATGGCACCTATGTGCAGGTGCCACCTTGTCCATGCACGTAGGTAACGTGGTACGGATACCCTACGCAAGGCATGCATTCTAGGAGGCAGCCACCAACAAACTAGTGATTTTAAGCCTATTTCAGCTTGCCCTAGCAAGGATAAACTAGGCCTAAGCTGCTATAGCTTGCCAGGTGATGGCCAGCACACCTGGTGGCACATGCTGACAATGGGAAGCTTCTACTCACCGGTTACATGCTTGACGATGCCACAGAGACCAGCCAACTGCCTCACACTCATGCAATATGTGTGTGGGAAATGTATAACAAACATATATGGAGGTATTCAAACCCATACAGCCTCTAAAACTTATCACCATCACCCTGTGGCAGGTCAACTGACTGAGGGAAGCATCTAAGAAGGGTGTTTTAGAAAGGGGCCAGGCCAGGGTCAAGAAAGAGCATGAATAATGCAAAAAGAATGTGCTACACAAGCTAGAACGTATGTATAAACGTCAAACATCGATGGGAAAACGATGATTAAGCTTTACCAGGCATGGATGGCGTTACCTTGGCCCAGGCGGTGGCCGCAAAATGGCGCATTTCGGCACACCAAAGTTGTGCAGCATGGTCGCTGGATTCGGCGATTTCTGGCCACCCTTGCACGTTTACGACTACCATGTATCATAAAAAGTACAAAGAAACCAATATATCCTTTAAAATACGCCGGAAAGGTATTGCTGTCAACGTTTCTATCGTCCGGCCTGATCGCAGTTTTTTCCAGCAAGAACGCTGCCGACACCTATCAAATGGCATTCCCGCGAACCAAAAATTGGCCTGTATCATCTTTAGGACGTATAAAATCAATTTACTGAGTTTGGTCAGAAAGTTCGAACGAAAACGTAAATGCCATGCGTGGGCGCAAGCCGCCATGGCCAGGTCGTCGTTTTCCGGAATGCACGTTGTACGTGAAAAAGTACCCTGACCCCTTGTACTTTGACCGGCCAGAACACCTCTATAACTTTGTTAGAAGTATGCAAACCCTAGTACCATGCTGTGAGGAAAATTATAAACTTTCGATCTTCTCAGCTAAACTTTTCCTGATTCTCAATAGTTTTCGCGGCATTTGGTCCCCCGAGAAGGGGCCGACGTGTCGGCTGTAACTCAGTTTTAGGCGGAAAATCGGCAGCCAGACCATTTAGGGGGGTAATTAATTAATTAATTAGGAACATAACTCCGTTGGGAGTATATGTAGCACATAGCCCAGAGAAGGGGCATATGGCCTATCATACATTCTAAGCTACTTCCTGCAAGGGTGGGAATGTAAAGGACCCTTGCTCTAGGTGCACCAGGGCACTTGCATCCCCATGATCTTCAAGCTATGCCCAGCGAAGGGGGAGCTAGCCTGTCATGGGGGGGAAGATCAGCATGGCTATACAAAAAGCTATAGGGCATGGCATCTCAGCAGAGAGTTACTCCCTGCATGGGCACAACATTACTAAATAAGGCTAGGCATCGTCTGAGGCGATGGTGATTGTTGGGGCCTCCAGTAAACCACCGCTGCCGCGCCTGCTCGATCGACGGGACGGAGGTCCCGTTCCGCGACCGCTTCAAGCTGCTGCTGGGAAGCTGGCTTCCTGACACCGCCGACGATGTGGACACCCGCATCGGCCTTGCCTGGGCCAAGCTCCGTTTGCTCACACCCTACTGGCGCTCGAAGGGCCTGAGCGGGCACCGCAAGCGCATGCTCTTCAAGGTCCTCGTCCTCACGGTGCTCACGTATGGCGCCGAGGCGTGGACCCTCCCACCCAAACTGGCAGCTAGGCTAGACGGCACGGTTTACAGGATGCTCCGACAGGTCCTTAACGTAGGTTTTTCCGAGCGTCCGTCATCAGAATCTTTGTATCATGGCATGCCTCGTGTTTCGGATGAGATTAGGCAGCGTAGGATAGCATTTGTAGGACACCTTGCTCGCACCAGCCAGGTCGACACCACCCTCGGTCTGGCCGGCCCCCAGCGGCTTGGCCAGCCAGGGCGGCACATTCTGACCTGGCCTGGCCCCGAGGACATTCCCAAAAGGGTAGGGAAACCTGTCACGAACTATGTTCAGATGTTGCTGGACGACCTAGTGGTCCCAGCCCAGTTTGAGCACCGCATCCACTCTCTCTCCCGTCTTTGGACTGCCATGCATGCAGGACAAGACGCGGTGGAAGAAGATTGTCAAGGCGCACACGCCCGACCCTGTGGGCAAGCCACCTCCCCCCAAGCGGCGGAGGCGTTTTGATGAGTAGTGTAGTTAGGATTTTCTTGATAGAGTTAGGATAGTTCGATCACGCGGCTTCCTCCACCCCACCCATCATGGAATATGTGCTACATGACCTCCCCACGGAGGCATGTTATAATTTAATTTAATTTAATTTAATCGTCTGGAGTGTGGCACATCATAGGCACACATGTACATGATTAAATAAAGCGCGGGGCTTAGCTGGGATAGTGCCTCTAGGAGGCGTACATGTACATGGCCACGGTCTATCTATTCTGCACTACTACTGCTGTATTCCCCTAAGCTGGGGCGTCTGGAGGCGCTGGGGCCGCCGGGGGGGGGGGGGTCGCCTGCCAGGGCTTGTGGCCGACGTAGATGGCCGCCCCCTTCCAGTACACCGGCTGCCCCGTCTTGGTCTGCCGGAGCTGGAGGTAGGTCGGCCATAGCTCCCGTCGCCGTTGTTGCTGCGCCAGGGTCAAGTCGTTGACCATCAAGGGTGAAGAGAGTCTTCTCGAGCCGCTTGCGGCGTCTGAGAAAAGAAATCTTGTCCGCCGGGGTCTTAAAGGTGAGAAGGAGCGGGGGCGGCCCTGCCTTACCCCGCGCGCGGGGAAGGCGGTGGGCGGCCAGCTCGATCTCACCGTTAAGGCCCATGAGACCAAGGATTTCTCTCTCAAACGCACGCAAAAGCTTCTCGGAAGTCTCACCTTCCTCCATGGTGAAGTTCTTGACAATGACGTTGAGGCTGCGCTTGGCGAGCTCGGCCTCCTCGCGGAGGTCAAGCGTCTGCCGTTGGAGCTGGGCTGCGACGGCGGAGGTGGTGGAGGTGGTATGTTGCTTAAGCATGTCCGCCCAGGTGGTGATGGGAGGAGCATCGCCGGCCAGGCCAGCCGGGGCTGGCTTGGCGGCAATGTCCTTCACCGCCTGGGCGGTGAGGCCTGCGGTGTTCTGCAGAACCTCGATAGCGATGGCGTTGTCCTTAAGACGCTGGTCGATGTCACGGAGCTGGGCGGTGATGGCGTCGGAGGTGGAGGTGGTGGCGGTGGAGGAGGCGAGGAGGGTGGAGGTGGCGGTGGAGATGGTGGAGGTGGCGGTGGAGAGGAGCCGGGAGCTCGGCAGCCAGCGTGCTGCCCATGACCGCCACATCTGCTGCGATGGGGGCCACGTGCTCCTCGAGGGCCTCCTGGAGGAGTGAGCGGATGGAGGCTTCGGTTAAGGTGGTGGTGAGGGGCTTTGGGGGCCAAAGCTCCGAGATGGAGCGTCCAAGGAGGGAGAAGAGAGCGTATTCCTGGAGGTGGGGGCGGCGGAGGCTGGGAAAGTGGTCGAAAGAGGAGACGCGATTCAGGCGGGGATCAAAGAGGCGACCTCGGTTGAAGAGCTGCTTGCACAATTCAACAAGCGAGGCGTGTGATCCAAAAAACACGCAGCCCAGGATGCGTTCCTCGGTAAACTTGTCCAAGAAGCCGGGCTGGCGGGCTTCGGCTACAAATTCGATCTCGGCCTAGCTCGGCTCGGCAGGGTGACTGCGCTTGGGTTCTGGCGACGCTGCTGGCGATGCGGGCTCAGCAGGGGGCTGGGCGACCACTAGAGCTTGGCTAGTGGCGCCGCTGCCTTCTGGGCCGGGTGGCGAAGCTGCAGCCGGGGCTGCAGACGTATTTTCATTGCTAAGCGCAGCCGCCAGGCTGCGTTGCGTCGAGAGGCGTTTGCTCATCGTATATTGCGTAATAGCTTCGGAAAATTATATCAGCATGTGCGTCGTAAAAAGACGCGTCGATTGTGATATTCACGGCTAAATTCGGTGCTCAAACGTGAAAGTTATGAGCTCCGCCGTCAGCCATGGCTACCTCGTGGCTCGTGGCTACGCCTATTGTCCGGTTGACCTAAGGGATTCGTCCGGAAACGAATCTCCTTATATTGCGTGCTGCAAACGGAAACGCTTTGTGGGTTGCGATTTCACGCATTATTTCTTGTCTTGGCCATTGCCTCACACCCTATATCTGGGATATATACTGTCAGCTCCGGCAAGCTGCAGGAATATCTCACGTCCTTTAATTGACGTATTTTGGTGCTCGGTCCCCGTGACCCGGTTCGCGTGACAGTGCCCGAGAGGACGCTTCCACGGATCTATTCCAGCACCGGTCGTTCAAGGGACTGCGCTTCCAGCAGATTCGCATGGACAACCAGGTACATTGCAGGCTAACAAGGAACATGCCCTACCCCCCTTGTTAGAGCATCGTGTAACCTGTTTGGAAGCTGTGGGTGTGTGTGAGGATTATTATTAATTTATCATCCCGCCAAGACTAGAGGCACATTGTTTCACACTTGACCAGCCACCACGCGATGGCTGACGGTAGTGAGCGAGGGCGACGAGATCGAGGCCCATCGCTTCTCTCCTGCCCCTTCCCTCGTGGCAGCACTCGAGGCGGCAGAGAGAGCTACCCAAAATAACTCACGCCCGAGTAGTGAGCGTGGCTCTAGGGGGTCATCCCCGGCACAAACCCCACGGTTGGGAGGGAATTCCTCGGCGGCCGCCGGTGCACCACCTGATAGCCCTGTAGCGAATCCCCACCGAGTGGAACATCCGACCACCAAGTGGAACATCCATCGCGGGATTGTCGGTGGGTCCGGCCCTTGGTGTAGGAGCCGGCGCGGGGGCGCAGGGGAATAATGTTACCCTGCACTACGGTAGGAGTGGGGCCCTGCCTACGGTGCTGCTGCAACCTACATTGGCCACTTGGCCCAGCAGCGCCCCGGCGCCACCCTTGTATGATAGCCGATCGCGGTCTCGCCGCGCTGCGAATCGGGCCGGTCATATCATGCGCCTGGACCCCTTGGGGCTAGCCCCTTCGGCCATGCCTCGCCAATGGCTGGGCAGGGCCAGGGCACCGCACGGACCGGTCGGTCTTCCTTCGGGGTCGCAGGGGAGGCGATTCCCCTCCCCAACTCAGCATACGACCGCCTGGCTCCGGGTGACCCACGAGCGTAGCACCCAGCGGCCACCGCCGCCCATCATCATGCAAGCCGCGCCCACTACCCACATGGGTATGAGCACCCGGGTGAGAATGAGTACAGCCCCCCGGCAGGTTACCCGCGTGGGCACACCTCGCAAGGCGTGGCCGGGCCCGGGAGACCCGCGAGTATCATGGGCCATCATGACGATGATACTCACAATGCAGGGCGACTACCACCGTTGCCCAAGCTGTCGGATATTCCCAAGTTTAAACCCGACTGCTCGTACCAAGAGTTTGAGGCTTGGGAGATTGCAGTGTCTCAGAAGATCGACATCTGGGAGACATACAATCGCAAGCTCTTGGACGAGGATATCAAGGTCAAGCTGGTGTCCAGCGAGGCACTGGCTCCCGATGTGAGACAAGCTCTCCATTGCGAAAGCGCCCTGGCCAATGGCTTCCCCAGCAGCTTGGCGGAATTATTTCGGCGAGCACGGGCCAAGTACCTGCCACCCGACCAAGACAAGCTGGACCGGGAGGCTTTTGGGGCGTTCAAGCAGGGGAACCTGAGCTATCGGGAATATATGACCAAGTTCGAGCTTCTAGCTGGGCGGGTTGATGACCTGATGGGCCCAGAAGCCTTGGCAAGGTTCTATGAGGGCTTGCAACCCGAATTCCGGGATGAGGTGAAGCGGAAATTCGCCCACCTCTCCTGGGCTCAATGGAACCTGCAGGACATCAAGACCTACCTAGCGGAGATAGCTCCCTTGGTGCAGCGGACCCCAAAACCCCGCCTGAATGCACTGGAACTCAATGAGCTGGGATTCGCCCCCGTGTGGGTGGATGAGCTACAGTGCGAGGTCCTGGACATTAATGCCTTGGACACTTCCCGGATTCAGTGCTACCACTGCAACCGCGTGGGGCACATCAAACGCGAGTGCCCTGATCTCCCTCCGCTGGACCAGGCCCCGCCTGTGCAACGCAACAACTTCCAAGCGGCCTCCCCGCACATGGCCTCGAGGCCACCACCGGCGCGAAATATGCGCACAGCTCCCAGTGCGGGTGAGCGTGCCCGACGCTTGCAACAAGCGCGCCAACAGCCACGGCTGTACCAACAACCAAGGCGCCCCCAAGCGCCTACCAGCAAGCTGGGCATGCCCTCAACCAACTGGATGCCGCAGACGCGGCCGAGCCTGATGATGGCTCTTCCGCGGCCGCATCCGGCCACCTGCGAGGCACACCGGTGGACGAGGGGCCTGCAGGAGAGGTGTTGGACTGAGAGGCCGGGAGGGCACTCCGGGCGACACCTTACCCGGCCATGAACAAGTCGCCCAAGTTTTGTTACCATGTAATGTGGTGACAGAGACCCAGGAATGGCAAGCGGAGCCTAGCGAAGGCCCGCGGCAACTACTCCTCTTCACTGGAAGCCTACCAGACCCCCAGGGCTCTGGGCGTTGTCTGGAGGGCATCAAGGTCCTCATAGACAGTGGTGCGGCTACCACCTTCGTCAGTGAGGCCATAGTGAAGCGCCTGGGAGTAACCCCGACTCCCCATACCATTGCTCGATCGGCGCGTGCAATACTCGGATGGCTACACTCAGCCATCCCCGGGCTATGTGGACTTGGCCCCTATCGTACAAGGCACCAGCGTGCCCATTCGCGCCACGGTCATTCCCTTACAAGCGGCTGATATCATCCTAGGGATTGACTGGCTGCACATATCCAAGGTGACCATCTCTTTTGGTACCATGGTTACCTGTCAGAAACCGGGGCTCGGAGGAAAGATCTTTTGCCTGTTATGACCCAGATATTGCACAAGTGTATGGAAAAGACTTCTTGTATTAAAATACGTTTACTGAGAGTGGAAAACACGGTGCGGCCAACACTGGGCGCAGTCTACCATAGCCAACACTGGGCCAGGGCAAATGACAATGCCAACACTGGGCAGGGTCACACGACCAACACTGGGTCGGGGCCACACACGGCTAGGCAAGCAAACAACTCTAGGCACACAAAGTAGTGGCGGCTAATGCATTATGCACCGTTGATTTACATCTGACGGCACTGCAGCTTAGCGTCTCTACAACCACGGAAAGAACACTCGATAATAACGACTTTGCAGCCTGTAATCTATTGTCCACATCATGGTACATTGTGTGTGTGGTCTGATAGGCTCAAAGTCCTATCGCCTCCAGGGCGGCACCACAAACTGCGGACCTGATCTGATCCGGAGAGAGCCGATGTAAATTACGGCACCTGTAACGGTGCTGACAGGTAACGCTTGCTGTATTCCGAGCAACATCATTCGGATTTTAGTACACTCAAACATTGTATATGATATTAAACTAGTCAACGACCTGTGGGTGCAATTAATAGGGATGCAAACCCAACAACAAGTCGTGTAAATAAACACCTAGCTGACGGCGTCAATTTTCCCCGCATATAATGCGTGATAACATAATGCGTGACAAAAGTAGAGAAACATCGCTAGATATTTGACATTACCCACTTCCCAGATGGGTCATTCTGGTTACCTGAGCGGCAGTATAATGCGGCCAACGGCATGACCATCACCAATGACACGCCTGCCCTCAAGAGTGACCGTCGTCGCCTTGCGGACATTCTCATGTCCAAAAGGGAGTTCAAGCGGATGATGAGAGCCCGGCAGCCTCCTCCCGTTTACTCCATTCGTCTGGACGCCCTTGCCCACGCGCGCGGGCCCAGCGCCCAGCATGCACAGGCTGGAGTTTTGTTAAACTCGCTTGGCATGGACTTGTCGGAAGACGAGGTGAAACGACTCAACGCAGTGCTCGATCAGTATTCAGCCGTGCTTGAGGAGAAAACACCTACGTTTCCCCCGGCCAGACCGGTGCTCCACCGCATTCATTTGCAGGAGGGGCACCCACCTACCACCTCACCCATTTTTCGCATGGGGCCCGTGGAGTTGGCAGAGCTCAAGAAGATCTTGGTCGGCTTGTTGGAGGCCGGCTTGATTGAGCCCAGCAATAGCCCTTACAGCACGGGCGTGTTGCTGGTGCCCAAACCCAATGGGAAGTGGCGTCTGGTTACGGATTATCGCAAACTCAATGCGATCATTGTGAAGTCCAAGTATCCCCTCCCCCGCATCGATGATATATTTAATAAGGTGGAGGGCGCCAAGTACTTTACGGTGCTCGATTGTGCAGACGGTTTTTGGCAATTTCGGATCGCCCCCGAAGATTGCCATAATAAAACAGCCTTTGCCACGCCTTTTGGCCATTACCAATGCCGCGTGGCGGCCATGGGCTTATGTAACAGCCCTGCCTCTTTTCAGATGCTCATGAACCACCTCTTTAGGTCGGTGATGGGCACTAGTCGGCTGCCCCAGGTCTCGGCAGACCTGCGCGACCCGACTATCCCGTGGGACCCGGGGACGCAGCCGTACAAACGCACCTGCATGGCCATCTACTTGGATGACATCCTCATTTTCTCTCGCACGTTCAAGGAGCACTTGGAGGATGTTGCCGCGGTTCTGCAGATCATGGCGGATAATAAACTGTCCGCCCGCCGCGCAGCATGGTAGAATCAGGCCGCAGCGTCCCCTTTTTAGGCCACATTCTCTCGGACAAGGGCGTGTCCACGGACCCCGATAAGGTCGCCGCCGTCCAACTGAGTGGCCTGTTCCCGCGAATGTTCGCGCCTTGCGCAGCTTCTTGGGCTTGGTATCGTATTATCGCCGCTTCATCCCGCGTTTCGCGACCATCGCGGCCTCGCTTACTCACCTCCTCAAGAAGGACGTACCGTGGGAATGGTCAGGCATGTGTCAACAGGCCTTTGACCTGCTGAAGGCCAGGCTCGCCACTGCGCCTGTCCTCACACTATGGTACCTGGCCCCGGTGAATCTAGGGTGAATTCTTGGTGGAAAATTTTCAGGAGTGAAAAAATTTTCACCAGGAATTCACCCACTTTTCAGCCTAGATTCACCGAGGTCTACCAAACAGGGTGAATATAGCCTCACTTTTATTCACCCTGTTTTCACAGTGGATATCAAGTGAATATGGATGAAAACCTTTTTTTACCCTTTTTTTACCCCTGAATCTGCCATTGATAGTGGGTGAATGTTCGGACGGCGACGGCGTCGGCAACTTGGGCAAATCTTGCATGAATCTAGGGTAAGAAATGGGCGAATGTAGGATGAATGTTCGGACAGCGGCGGCGTCGGCAACTTGGGCAAATGTTGCATGAATCTAGGGTTAAAAATGGGCGAATGTAGGGCGAATGTCCGGACGGCGTCGGAGTCGGCAACTTGGGCAAATGTTGCATGAATCTAGGGTGAAAAATGGGCGAATGTAGGGTGGATACATCCACCGTTGCCCTGCAGGCTCGGATCTCAATGGATTCACCCTTGATTCACCCTAATTTCACCCTTCATTGACTATTGAAATTAGGATGAAACATGCACCATTCTTGCATTAAAAATATGTTCATGTCCCACGTAGCTCCCACAAAAACCAGCATCTTCATTAAAACAATAAGTGGAAGCATACATGTGACACTATCGACATGCCCGGAGGCACGCCGTCAGTCAAGGCCTTCATGAAGTACGTTGCCCTAGAGGCAACCAAGACAAGGGTGGGTGGGTGGGGAGCAAAGAAAGAGGCCGACAAAACCAGCCAGAGCGGCTTTTAGTCGCAAAACCTCCCTTATCCCTAGCTAACTGACGTCATTAAACCCTTATGTTCAGTGATGTTAGTAAGATGCTAACCGTACAGACCGGGGGTAGAACATCCCGAATCTGCACGGCTAGTATTAAATAATGCGTAGGTTGTTCTTTTCAGGGGCACTGCACCTCACGCCCCGTTCCGCCCGGGTATAATCAACCCAAGCGCGGAACGCACATTTAATTTAATTCATTTTTCAACCATGCACTATACTGCATCTACTAATCACAAAAGCTCTAGCCAAACAGCTACGAGAAAACACTACGACCTATAAGCCGCTCATCCAGCGGCCTCTTGTTCCCGCATTCACGTATAGAAGAAACTCCGTTCAAAGAACCCCGATTCATGTCCCACGTAGCTCCCACAAAAACCAGCATCTTCATTAAAACAATAAGTGGAAGCATACATGTGACACTATCGACATGCCCGGAGGCACGCCGTTCAAGGCCTTCATGAAGTACGTTGCCCAATCACCCCCGCCCTGGCTTTCCCTTGAAGCCGCACTCCACCTTGCTCGTTGTCACAAGTGACCGCCCTGCCGCAAAACGGGAGCCCCCCCACATCGGGAGGCGTGTGCCCGGCGGCTGTGGATGCATGGCCAAGCCCAAAAGGGCCCAGCGCATTTGCACTGCGATTGCGCACGGCCAGCCTATCATGACCCCTCTCGGGGCCCCGAGTCGGTACCGCTATGGCCGTCTCCCCATAGACCCGGGGTGCTTCGAGAAAAAACGTGGACCTAGCCCAGGCCCCGCCAGCCCGGATGCCCGAGGCCACAGCCCCAGGCACCTGGCTGAACGAGAGTCCGTTCAGCCAAGACCGCATTCCCCCCGAGGTTTCTATGCGTGGGGAAAAAATTTCTAGCTTAGGCGCTTTTCCCATCGCCGTCCCCAGCCCCAACCACCCCCCCCTCGGCGGAAGGCAATTGCAAAGTTTGCTGGCCAGCAGCAATTTCCGAAGAAAAAGCCTCAGGCCGCGGACCGAGACACGGGTTGCCAGTGCCAGCCATCCGGCTCCAACCCGGGGTGCAAGCATCCCCAGGTACGGAGCACCAGCTCGCGCACTGGGCCGACCAAGCGACAGTTGAGCACCTGTCACGGCACCCGGCCCACCAAAGACCCCAAGCTGGGGAAAAGGTGCGGACGGGAGGTAATCATTTTCTTTTCTTTTAGTTAACCGGGCGAGGAACTACGCCTGGCCGGTTAACAACTGGAAGTCTCACCACTGGCCAAGTGGCCGGTGCAACCAGTGCTTTTGGGATTTTGCTCCGCAGCACCCATAGCTGCGGCTGCCGCCGCAACGACAACGAGCAAAGAAAGAGGCCGACAAAACCAGCCAGAGCGGCTTTTAGTCGCAAAACCTCCCTTATCCCTAGCTAACTGACGTCATTAAACCCTTATGTTCAGTGATGTTAGTAAGATGCTAACCGTACAGACCGGGGGTAGAATATCCCGAATCTGCACGGCTAGTATTAAATAATGCGTAGGTTGTTCTTTTCAGGGGCACTGCACCTCACGCCCCGTTCCGCCCGGGTATAATCAACCCAAGCGCGGAACGCACATTTTATTTAATTCATTTTTCAACCATGCACTATACTGCATCTACTAATCACAAAAGCTCTAGCCAAACAGCTACGAGAAAACACTACGACCTATAAGCCGCTCATCCAGCGGCCTCTTGTTCCCGCATTCACGTATAGAAGAAACTCCGTTCAAAGAACCCCGAATATCAAGGAGACAACCAGCGCAGGCCGGAAATCGAATGATAATATGTACATTTGATAACCATTTAACCCAACATTCACCCTAGATAGATTAACTCACCATTACTTCACACACCCACGATTCACCAAAGACTTGTTTTGGGACCTCGAGGGAAGCGTAGGTAGACACAGAGCTGGTGAATTTTTTTGTTGTAATTTGTCTCACTTGTTTACACGTGGACTGCGTCATGTGAGCATAAATCCTCAGTGCGATAAAGATGCCCAGGATGGGGGTGGGTGGATCTAGCTAGCTAGTAACTTCTAGATGCAGAATTGCGGGCACCACGGCCAGAATCGATATCACTATGGTTGCCAAACTGGGCAATGCCATATTAAGGCATGTTATGAGCTATTACAATGTACATGTGCTGCTACGTTTAAATTAGTGATGTACTCAAGAGTTTACATGTACATGGTTACATTAATTAATTAATTACTTGAGTTACATGTATGCAATTTCATAAAGCAAATCATAAAATTAATTATAGAAATTGGCAATTGTTGATCACATGCCTAGCGCGATTCAGGGAGCTACTCTACCTCGACTCTAGTAGAGCTCTCTCTATATATATTCGGTTCTGCCGGCCCGGCTGGGGAGACGCCGCAGGCCCCACGTCCTGCCTTTGCTGGCGCCGCTCCCCGCCACTCAGCGCCCGCCGACGGCCTTCACCGGTGTGCCGTGCTGCTTCCCACGGGGTCCCCGTGTGCTGGTGTGTTCCACAACCGTAACCTCCTCTGCCAGCACCTTCGCGCTGTGCACCCCGATCTCGGCGCGGCGGATCTGCAGGCCATGAGCTGTTACCGGTGCCCGGAAGCTCACTGCCAGCGGGTGTACTCCATTCACGGGCGCGCTCAGCACGCGCGCGCCTGTGTTGCTCAACGGCCCCTCAACCGGCCAGCAGTCCCGGCCCCCTCCCCCCCTCCCGCCTCGGCTCCCACCGGCTCCCAGCCCCCGCCGCCCGACTACTCGGCCAGTTGGCGTTGGCTTGACACGGTTCCCTGGGATGCATGCGCCATCAACCCGACGTCTACCCTGACCGACCTCCCCCACCGCGCGCGTAGCCTTTTCGCGCAATGTGCAATCGTTTCTCTCCGGCGCATGCACGCCGCTCCGGACGACCCGCTGGGCTTTAAACTGCACATGGTGACCCCCCGCCTGCTCCTCACCCCTCTCGGGCGTGGTGTGCGCGGCCTCCAGGGTGCGGTTATTGCCCGTTGCCGACGCTTTCTGCAGGGGGACTGGGAGGGGCTGTTTGGCGTGCCGCCCCCGCGCACGGCCCGGCTGTCGGGGGAGGTCAACTTCGAGCGGGTGGCCGCCGACGTCATCCGCCTCGTCCGCGAGGGGCAGCTCAGCCGGGCCATGACCCGCTTGGAAATGGCCAAGCTGGCCCCCGCCAATGCGGCTACCCTGGCGGCCTTGGAGGCTCTTCACCCTGCGGAGCCCGGATTCCAGCTGCCCGTGCCGGACCCCCTGCCGGCCCCCCTCCGGCTGGACCGCGACTGCTTCCTGGAGGTGATGCGTGCGGTCCCGCGGGCTTCCTCTACCGGGCCGTCGGGCTGGCGCTACGAGCACTTGGAGGTCCTGGTGGGGCATGGGGGCGAGGACATTCTCTTTGACACCCTCATTGACCTGGCGGCTGGTCGCGTTCCTCCCGCTGCGCGCGAGTGGTTAGCGGGCGCTCGCCTCCTCGCTCTGCTCAAGGGTGTCTTGCCCCCCCCGAGGGCAAGGTGCGCCCGATCGCCTGCGGTGAGGTGCTCCGCAAGCTCGTGGGCAAAGTGATCTGCCGCCAAAAGGCGCCCGAGCTCCGTGCCTTTTTCTGCCCGCCCCTCGCAGCGGGTGAGACCTCGGTGGCGGCCCAGCTGGGGGTGACGACTCCAGGCGGGGCGGATATCCTCATCCATTCGGTGCAGGCCTACCTCGAGGCCCACCCCACCCACGCTGTCGTCAAGGTCGACTGCCACAACGCGTTCAACAGTCTGTCCCGCGCCAGCATGTTTGCGGCCGTCATGGAGTCCTTCGAGGACTTGTACGCTTGGACAGCCGTGTGCTACGGCCAGCCCGGCCAACTGGTTCACATCATGGAGGACGGCACTCGCGGCGGCCTGCTGTCGCGGTCGGGCACCCAGCAAGGGGACCCCCTGGGACCCCTGTACTTTGCCGCCCCCCTCCAGGGTTGCCTCCAAGCGGTCCATGCTGCCCACCCGGCGGTCGCTATTCAGGCCTACTTGGATGATATCTACCTTCTGGGCCCTGTGCCGGACACCACCGCGGCTCTGCTGGCACTGCAGACCGCGGTGGCCGACATCAACCTCCAGTTGACCCTGGCCAAGTGCGCGGTGTACTCGCCCCAAGGTGATTGCTCCGGCTTTCCGCCCCAGCTCTTGGGCCGGGACGAGCGCCTCCATGGGTTGGATGTCCTCGGCGTTCCGGTTGGCGACCCCGCGTTTGTCATCGATGCTCTGCGGGCCGCCCTCGAGGCACGCACTGAGGTACTGCCCTTGATTGCGCGCCTTCATGATTCGCAGACCAAGGGTCTGCTTCTGTGGTTTTGCGCTCACCCTCGCGTCGTTCACTGGCTCCGGGGCGCTCTTCCGGCTCAGGTCCGGCTGGCCGCCGAGGGCCACGACGAACGCATCCAGTCGGCCTTGGCGCAGCTGGTCCCGGGCCCCGACCTCCCGCCACATGCTATTCGCATTGCCTCCCTGCCTGCTCGGATGGGTGGCTGCGGTCTGACTCGTGCCGCCCGGCTGGCCCCAGCAGCATTTTTGGGCTCCGTAGCTCAGTCGTGGGCGGAAAGCTGCCGGCTCCTGCCCCTTTTGGCTACGGCAGCGCCTGACCTCCTGGACCCCAGCAGCCCTTTGCCCTTCGTCACCGCCATCCAGGAGGCCTATGCTGAGATCCAGCAGGCCTGTTCTCCCGTCCGTGCCGCTCAGGCGGTACAGCGCCACCTCCCTCGCGGCACTCCCTCGGTCGCCTCCGTTCAATCTCCCGCCGCATTCCCTGCTCGCGTCATCGATAAACACCAGAAAACCTACGCGGGTATTCTGCACTCGGCTGATTGGATTGCTCTTTTCGCGGACCTCAACGCCCAGGGACGTGCGTGGCTGTTCTCGCTTTCCTTGCGGAGTGTGGGCTCGGCGTACCTTCGTGCTCTTCCCATGGCCCCCCCATTCGCCTTGGCTCCCAGCCACTACTCGGTGGCGCTCCGGCACCAGCTATTTGCCCCGCAGCCTCTTGTTCCGGCCGGGCGGCCTTGTGGTAGCTGTGGGCAGCCGCTGGATCCCACGGGGACTCACTACCTTGCCTGCATGGGGGGCCAACAGAATCAGAATTGGTATTTGTATTTGCACACTGTCCTCCTGACGGTGGTGCTCGCCATGATTCGGTCGGTTTTCCCCCACGCGAACATCCGGTCCGAGGATGCGGATGGCGCTGCCTTCTATTCCCCCAACCACCGGCCTGACATCGTGGTGCTGGACTTTGAGGGGGGTGGCCGGCATCTGCTTATTGACGTTTCGGTGGCGCGGCCCTTGGCTCTTAGCCACGTGGCTGGGGCCTCCCTCACGGCAGGTTACACGGCGGACCGGGCGGAGCGGGCCAAGCTCCTGGCCTACGGCGACGTCGGGCACCATCGTGTGGTGCCCTTTGTCCTGGAGGAGTTTGGGGCCATGGGGCCCCTGACCTCCGCCTTCTTCAAGGAGTGTTGCCGGCTCCGGGAGGACCGGCTGGACCTGGAGGGCCAGCGGGCCCCATGGTCGGCGCGGACCTGGACGTCATATTGGCGTCAGCGCTTGTCGGTGGCGCTGACTCGGGCCATGGCTGACATCATGCTCCGCCGTACGCGGGCTGATTTTGCGGTGCAGCAGGGCTATTAGGTTCCTCCCGTTAGGCGTTTCCATTGGTCTTATCGTAGTATAGAGTTTTGACATGGCTCTGTATATAGGTTTATAGCTGGGCGTTTGCTTTGGTTTGAGTGATTTCACTCTGTTGTAAGTAATTATATTTTTAAAATATATATTCGGTGATGAGCTGTGGCGTGACATCCAGGCAAAAGCGGCGCAAGGCCTCTTTCACCCTAGTTTTGCCCACAAATTATCCACAATTCATCATGACATGTGAAAGATGGGTGAAAACTGCGTAAATAATGGGTGAATTCAGGGTGAAAGCTTTTCACCCAAGGTTCACCCTGAACTCATGGGTGCCGTGAATCTTGGGTGAAAGTAGGGTGAAAGCTTTTCACCCTAATAATTCACCAAAGTTTCACCCTGAATTCATGCGTGCCGTGAATCTTGGGTGAATCATGGGTGAATCGTGGGTGAAAAAAATTCACCCTAATTTCACCCAAGGTTCACCCCGAGGTCATGCGTGCCATGAATCATGGGTGAAATTAGGGTGAGAAAAATTCACCCTATACTTTCCACGCTGAAAAAGTAAGGGAGGGTGAAAAGTGGTCACCCTGAATTCACCCTAGATTCACCCAAGTTTCACACGGCCGGGTACCAGAGTGTCATCCTTCCGGATCCCACCAAGCCATTCGTGGTCAATAGCGATTCTAGCAAGGTTGCTATTGGCGGTGTGCTGCTCCAAGACCATGGTCTCGGTCTCCAACAGGTCGAGTATATCTCCCGGACGATGATCCCGGCCGAAAGAAATTACCCGGTCCATCAGCAAGAGTTGTTGGCCGTGGTGTACTGTTGCCATACTTGGCGGCACCATCTTCTGGGTGCTCAGTTCAATGTGGCCATGGCCGAACCCGACCCTGCGGACCCGTACCGCTTGATCATCCAGACCGACCATCGGCCCCTCACGCGCACTTGTTGACGCAGCCCACGCTTACGCCACGCCAAGCCCGTTGGCTTGAATATTTGGCACAGTTCGGTCCGTTCAAGATCGAATATGTCAAGGGCCTTGACAACACGGTCCCTGACGCCCTGTCGCGTCGCCCCGACTATTGGTTTTATGAGGATCTTGACGTTTTGGCCACGACGTTGATCCCCTCCCATGGTCCCGTCGCCCCTTTGGCGACCGCTTGAGCGACCCGATGAGCCCCTTCCTCTTCTGTGGCGCCACAACCGCGGAGGTTGACACTGTTGACCATTCCGTGCGCCTCGCCGGCAGCACCCCTGCACGTGAGGGCACGTGCGCAGCCGCAGGGGGGGAAGGACTTCGGCCCCGTACAGCCATGTGGTGCCGGCGACAGGAGTTTACCCTCCAATGCAGCCCGTTGGAGAGGCATTCACGTTGGCAAATACTGCAACAACGGTCGTCATCAGCTCGGACCTAGAGCGCCTCATCTCGCGCTTCACGGTCACTGAGGACAAGGCAAATGAAGCCATAGCTGCCCGCCCTCAGAGCATGGACGGCTACCCAGCCAAGTTTCAAAACGGGTTCCTTTACGTGAATGTCAGTGGCCAGGCGGCCCGTCAAGACTCATGGCGCTTGTATGTCCCCCAAATATGCCGCGCCGAGGTATTATTTGAGTTACATGACTCCGTCTTGGGGGGACACCAAGGCCAGGATAGGCTGTTAGCGAGGGCCCGGAGGTCCTACTATTGGCCTAAGATGGCTCGTGATGTGCGGGAGTATGTCAGTACCTGTGACAGCTGCCAGCACATGAAGCCACGGAATACGGGCAAACAGGGCGTTCCAAAGGAAATTCCAGACCCCATGTTCCCTTGGGACTCGGTGATGATGGATTTCATTGGGCCCTTGCCAGAGACCAAGGCGGGCAATGCTCAGATCCTGGTAGTGGTGGACCGGCTCACGCGGAGATGCCATTTAATCCCCTGCAAGGCCACACTGACGGCTGAAGAGTGTGCCCACTTGTTCCTAAACAATGTGTTCCGGCTCCATGGCATGCCCCGACAATTTATCACCGACAAGGACAAACTGTTCACGTCGAAATTTTGGACCTCATTTTTTCAGGTCGTCGGGACTAAGTTGTCTATGGGTACGGCCTATCACAGTAGCTCTTCTCACATGGTGGAGAGAGTGAATCGGGTGGTGGAAGAGGCACTGCGGCACTACCTGGATCGAGACGGGAGGAATTGGGACGAAGTGCTGGGATTCATTGAGTTTTCACTCAATAATGCCCCCCATTCTGCCCACGGGTATACCCCGTTCTTTCTTGATACAGGCAGGCATCCCCTTACTCCCACCGATCTCTTGACCGCCCCAGCCATCACCACGACAACGGAGCTACGCTCCACAGTCGCAGGGGCGCGGGAGCTGGTACAACGGATGGTGCAAGCTCATTCCAGCGCCATAAGTGGCCTACGTCAGGCGCGTGCCAAGTACATGGCGCGAGTCCAAAGTACCCTGGACAGGCGCACCCCTGCAATCGAAGCAGGTGACTTGGTTTTAATTGAGGGCCCCCACCAAGGCCGCTTCTCGCACAAGTTCGAGGACAGCCTGAAGGTCAAGCTCCGCCCCTTATTCCTTGGACCGTATCTGGTGGAGAAGGTGTTCAATGAGGTGATGGTGTCTGTCGCCATCCCGGACTCGTGGCAGCTGAAGTCCAATGTTTTCCACGTTGACCAGCTTAAGCTTTACCGCAAGAGCACCTTCCCAGGTCGTGTCATGGCACCCGCCCCCTTGGAGTTCAACCCCGAGACGGGCGAACCCGAGGATGAGGTGGAGGACATTGTAGCCCACCGCAATCGAGGCCGCCGCCGCGAGTACCTCCTTAAGTGGAAGTTCTCCCAAACAGAGCTAGAGCACTCATGGGTAGCTGAGGCTGGACTCACGGGCTGTGCACGCTTGCTACAGGAGTACAAAGCCCGGGCAGGGTTGGCATAATTCTGGCCCTCTCTTACCTTTTGCGTAATGCTCCTTGCATGTGCATTGCCTTGATGCAGGCCGCCCCGCCCCAGGAGTCCATGGGCGACATCGAGTTATTCGGTGCGGATACCGCCGGTGGTGGAAATGCATCCCCTGCGGTGGCAGATGACAACAGTTCCTCTGCGGGCGACTCAGGGGTTGGTGAGCGCGGCGCGATGGGTCCAACCGCTCCCGGCAGCGCCCCCCTGCCGCGGACGGCAGCTGAGCCGGCTCAGGGGCAGGTTGCTGGTGCGTTGCCTGCGCTGGCGGGTGGAGCCCACGCTCCCAGCGCGGCCGCCGTGGCTAGTACCCCCCAGCTGGTCGAGCTTTTCCAGCAGCAGTCACATATGCTGCAAGAGATGTTGCGACAGCAGTCACTTTTGGTGCAACATCTCCTCGGAGCCCAGCAAGCCCCGGCATCGGTTACTCCCGCTGCCGCGACCACAGTGCCTCGGTCGATTCCGCCCGCCCCTGTCCTGCGCCCCCGGCGTTTCACGACTGTAACCACGGTTCTACGGCGTACGCAGGCTGCCACCATTGCTCGCGTGCGTGTCATGTGCGCCGATGCTGGGCCTGCCCCCCAGGGTTTCGTGTGGGCCCGCGTGAGGGTGCGTCCCACCTTAGGCGTTCAGTTGGCGCAACCGGAGGGCATGTCCTTACTGGAGCTTGACGTCGACGTGCCGCTGGCGGTGCCGGTTGCGGAGCGCCGCCGCATCGTGGCCCCAACCCACGTGATCGACGGGATCATGTACGATCTCGCGGGGGACACCCCGGGCGGCGCCCATGCAGGTGCTGCACATCCGCGGTTTCACGCGGATCAGCCAGTGGAGTTTTATTGGCACGTGCTCCCGCCAGAGATGATGTTCTCCGCCGTGCAGTTCACGGACCCATGGGGCGCCCGGTCTGTTCTCGACCAGGCCATGGCATCCTTTGTCGGGACCCACCACTGCGGTATCGTTTGGACAGGAGGTTCGGTGTCCCTCACCCGACACACGTTCCTCGCCGCCTTCTTGAGCGTTTTCCCACTGGAGGCGCTGCGGGATGTCAATCTGGCCAAACGCCATGATGCACGCGCCGGCGAGCGGCAACTCACCTTCCAGCACGCCCTAGTCCAGGCCAATGGCCTGCCTCTTCCCGAGCCGGCTGAGGCCGCGCCGGCTGAGGGTGTCCACCGGCCGGCGTCAACGCCCGGCCGCACCTCTGCGCGGGCATGGCCGTGGGGGTCCCGCTCGTGGGGGTCACCGCCCGAGCCCTTACCGCCCGGCTCCGTAAACCATCGCCAACGGACGGTGACAACTGGCACGATCGATGCGTGCCCTGGAAGGGAACAGTGGCCATGTATACAGTCATTTATAAGTCCCGGCTACAGGAGTAGCCGCCTCTTTTGTTGGGGGGGGAGGTGTGTTGCACGGATGCAACATCAGCCATTTGTGGTTTTAAATTATCCGTCCCGGTCGACCGCAATCCGGCACCAGTGCCGAGGCCATAGTATAGTTGGCAGCCGAGGCAATCCGTGTGGAAGTAAGTGTAGAAGTTTTGCTGACGAACTTGGCCTTTGCGCCGTAGGCAGACCTAGCGCCTGAACGGGAGTTACGGGACAGCCAAGTGGCACTGCACATGCGTTATGAGGGTACCTACGGACATTTGGATATTTTTCAGGAGAGGCCTCTAGCCGTACTGGTCTTTAATGTGTTCTAGACGGTTCGAGAAGCCCGTCCCCGCGGACCTCACGTCATGCCTGGTTGGCAGCGCCAGGCGCAGCTAGCCACCAACAGGGACGAAGGGACAAAATAGGCAAGGCACGAGCTATGCCAAAAATCCGGACCTTGTATAGTAATTTACCACGTTGCTCTACAGATTATTTACCATCGTTTAATCCTGGAGTGTAATTCTCCTGTGGGCTCGAGCGTGAATCCCTCGCCTACTGGGTGTAAGTCTTCCCGCATTGAGTGTATTAATCTGTGTGGTAACATTGTAATATACGAAACCGGTTTTCCGGGTTTGAGCTTATTCGTATTGTGTAACAAGTATTCTTAAGCCACCATCGTGCGCTGTGACGCATAGGAAGTCAAAGGTCTTTCGCATTCATTCTCAATCATTAAGGCGCTATTTTGAATAGCCATACGTGTTATACACCGATTCCTGAGTGGCAGCACAGCTCCCGTTTTAATATGCTGTACATACGAAAACTAAAGTTCTCCTGATGACCCTAGGCAAACTACCGAGGCGTGTGCATCCAGAGGGCTGCGCTCAAAGTGTTTATGCGCGCATGATCCTCAGCCGCCTTCGTGCTGCTCTCGACTGTCACCTTGGGGAGAGCCAACTGCCAGTGCTTCCGGCCTGGGCGCAACACAGTCGACATGCATGGCCATAATCGTCGCGCGGCGCCTCTTCGAGGATCGAGATCGCGCTCCTGCAGCCTGGTGAGTTTTCCGCCATCCTGATCTTCGTTGACTTCATCAAGGCTTTTGATTCTGTCTGCTGGGCCGCCCCACGGGCTGTCCTTGCTCGCGCTCGCGTACCCACCCCCCTGGGCCCTGATTGCTGTCATCCGCACCGTGCGCTGCAGCGGTGCTGTACGAGGGGTCGACCATCTCAGCTAGTGCATACACATCACGGCATTACCTTGTGATGTCCACTGCATACCGGCGTCTGGCAAGGTTGCGTCCTGTCACCTGTACATGTTCATTATTGTACCTGTTCATTATTGTAGTGGATTATGTTATGCGCCAAGCACGCGCCCGCTTTGCTAGGCTTGCTGGCCGCGGAGCTCCATGGCCTAGTGATGACAAATGAGACCGGAGAAGCCAGGGGGCCGACCAACCAGCAGATCGAATCATGTACTCGCGGACCTCATTCATGCCGATGACATCACGCTCATTGATAAGCCGGAGTGTGCCCGACCGGCTCTGGCTGGACTGCCTCGCGCTCGAGGCTTGTGCTGTCGGTCAGGAAATCCGCCCCAAAACAGAGGTCATGGCCCTCGGCCTGGCCGTCCCCCCCCCCCCGGCGCTTCGCCTCTTAGACGACACCAAGGAAACTACCCTGTGGGCAAGCCACCTCCCCCCAAGAGGAGGCGGCGTTTTGATGAGTAGTGCAGTTAGGATTTTTCTAGACTAGATAGCTTAGGGTTAAATTAAAATAAATTAAATTATAACATGACTCCGTTGGGAGATCATGTAGCACATATTCCCGTGGATGGATGGAGGGGGGACAAAGCCGCGAAACCGAACTTATCTAACTCTAAGTTAATCTAATCTAGAAAACCCTACCTATTCTACTCAGCAAAGCGCCCCTTCCGCTTGGGGGGAGGGGGCTTGCCCACAGGGGCGGGCGTATGAGCCTGGACAATGGTCTTCCACCTCTTCTTGTCCTGCATAGCAGTCCAAGCAAGAGAGAGGGAGTGAATGCGATGTTCAAACTGAGCTGGGACCAATAAGTCAGCCATCAACTGCTGTGGGTAGGTCATGACATGTTTGCCTACCTTCTTAGGAATGTCCTTGGGGCCAGGCCAGGTCAGGATTATTATGCCGCCCTGGCTGCCAAGTACACCAAGCCGCTGGGGGCCAGCCAGACCGAGGTCGGTGTCTACCAGGCTGGTGCGAGCAAGATGTCTTACGAATGCTATCCTACGCTGTCTAATCTCGTCCGAAATGCGAGGCATACCCTGGTACAAAGATTCTAAAGACCTATGCATGGACCTATGCGTGGAAAACCCTACATTCAGGGCCTAACGGAGCATACTGGTTACCGTGCCGTTTAGCTTGGCCGCCAGCGTGTCCGTGAGCGTCCATGCCTCGGCGCCATACGTGAGCACCCTGAGGACCAGGACCTTGAGGAGCATGCGCTTGCGGTGCTCGCCGAGGACCTTCGAGTGCCAGTAGGTTTTGAGCGAACGGTGCCGAGCCCAGGTCAGGCCGATGCGGGTGTCCACATCGGTGGCGGTGTCAGGAAGCATGCTCCCCAGCAGTTTAAAGCGATCACGAAACGGGACCTCCGTCCCGTCTAGCAGCCGTGGTAGCGGCGGGCTACTGGAAGCCCCAATCACCATAGCCTCAGTTTTGACACTAATCTCCAACCCCACCGCCCGCGCCTCCAAGCCCAGACAGTCCAGCCAGGTCTGAATGTGCTCGGGGCGCGCGATGAGGGTGGTGTCGTCCGCATGAATCAGGTCGGCCAGGCGGTAGCCAGTGCGAACCCCGCCATGCTCGCGCTCGTTAAGGATGTCCAAGCCAGGCTCGAACCCCTCGAGCAGTAAAGCGCGCACCTTCCCGGCGCATGACGTGATCCACGACAATAATGAACAGATATGGGGACAGGACACAACCTTGCCGGCACTGGCACCCCGTGGTGAAGGGGGAATGGTGGGGTGGTGCCTTCCGCAGTCCGCACTACTGCCTGTGAGCCCTCATACAGTCGACGAATGGCCGGCAGCAATAAACGCTGGTGGTACCCGATCCAGAGCTAGGATGGCCCAAAGAGCCTCCCAGAGGACCGTGTCAAAGGCCTTGATATAGTCAACAAAAATGAAGACTAGCGGCAAACTGTCAGGGCAAAGGCGACGCACCTCCTCCATCAACCGGCGCGCGACAAACACAGCCAATGATGACAGTGTTACGACCACGACGCCGGAAACCGGCCATCTGAGACTCACCCAGGTGTGGGTCCAGCGCCGCGCGGAGCCGGTGCAGCATCATGCGCATGAAGACCTTCAGCGCGGTGCTCTGGAGGCAGACACCCCGATAGTTACCGGGGTCAGCAGCACGGAGCCCTTCTTGTACAGCAAGGCTCGGATGGCCGTCTGCCACTCAGCAGGCGGAGGCTCATCAGAGAGCAGGACACGGTTGCAGAACGCCAGCAGAAGCTCCCTCACCGCAAGGTCAGGGGTTAGGTTAGCCGGTTAGTTTGATTACGCGGCTCCCTCCACTCCACCCATCCATCAAGGAATATGTGCAACATGATCTCCCAACGGAGGCATGTTATAATTTAATTTAATTTTATTTTTAAGGAAACTACCCTACTTCACTAACTTCAGGCCGCTTGAAGCTGCCCGGCAGCTGGCTCCCCGACTGCGAGGACGACATGACCACGGGTCCGGACCAGCATGGCGTGCGGGCAGCTCCACGAGCACCGCCGCTGGTGGAGCAACCGTGCCCTTCGCCCCGGATTGTCAAGCGCTCGCGACCTGTTCAAGGCCGTCATTCTGACGATCCTGACCAGCTGCACGGCACCGAGACACTGACGCGGGAGCGCTAAAGAAACGACGCAACGGCACCGTCACCACGATGCTGCGCAAGGCACTTACTACTCCCTTTGTTTTGCATGTGAATTAGCAATGAGGATTTGTAGTAACGCTGAAATTTACCATATGTTTCCCACATTCTTGGGCACCGCGGCGCCTGCATGGGCCTAGTTGGACACCTGGCCCGCACAGATCAGGTCAGAGGCATCAGACAGACTAGCTGGCATGCACCAAGCCCGCTGAGCCCGGGCGCTTGGTCCTCACCGGCATGCCCCAGGCTCAGTATGCGCCGGCGCCGGCCGGGCCGCCCTCCGTGGACTTTCTGTGATAAACTCGGCACGGAACATGTGCTACCCTATGTAGATCGTGAGCCCCGCGCCCCGTCGATGGGGCGGGCTCACGCCCGGGGAGCCCCCTGGTTCGCCTGTAACATGCTAGGCAGATGACACGTAAAGATAAGCTACTAGGGTGGCAGACAGTAATGAAGAACACCAAGGTCTGCACCCCAGTCGGTGGGGGCTCCATGTGTGACCAAGTTTGGCGCATGCATAGCTATTCGGGCCGTGGTGCCCGCAATTACCCTGTAACTACATAGGAACTAGATAGCTACACCACCCACCGCCATCCGGCCCACATTCATTCCCTGAGGACCTATGCTCACGTGACATAGTTCATTAAATACTTATTTGTAAATAAATATAGAGTAAAAATTAGAATTACTTACATCAGGGTGAATGCACCCAATTAATTAACCATAATTACAAAGCCAACGCTAACAAGAGATACCACGACAAAATAACTACACTAACCGGCATGGGACACTGCACACCGCGGAATGAAGTAAAACAGCCTTAATAACCATGCTGCGCCGCAAAGTCAGCCCACGTGCGTCGGAGCAAGATGTCAGCCCGGGTAAGCACTACCGAAAGGCGTTGGCGCCAGTACAACGCGTCCAGGTCCGCGCCGACCGGACCAAGGGGCCCGCTGGCCCTCCAGGTCCAGGCGGTCCTCCCGGAGCCGGTAGCACTCCTTATAAAGAAGGCGGCAGTCAGGGTCCCCAGGGCCCCGCGAACTCCTCCAAGACAATTAAGGGCACCACCCGGTGGTGCCCGACGTCGCCATAGGCCGTGAGCTTGGCCCGCTCTGACAGCCCGATCCGCTGTGTATACAGCCCGCCGCCGCCTGGGATGCACCAACCACATGGCTAAAATCCAGGGGGCGAGCCACAGGAACGTCAATGAGCAAGTGCCCGCCGCCTCCCTCAAAGTCCAAAACCACTAATAGTTAACTGAGATGTTTACGCTGACACACGGATTCCGGCCTGCGCGCCGCGTATTGTCCACTGCGGCTGATCGCGGGACACCTCAGTATGGTACTCCGTACGGTACTGAGGTGTCATGTGGACTGTTGTGCAGTTAGTACCAGACTGTGCCTAGTCTCTAGCTCGACCCGTCAGAGCCGGGTTATCCGGTTCTGACGGGCCGAGTGAGTTACGTTAAATAGTGCCGGAACCTTTTGCCGCCTGAGGCAAATCGGTCCGTAACACTATTTTGCCCGGAATAACCACTTCCGAGCACCCAAGTTAATTCGGCCGAATTAACTTGGGTGCTCGGAAGTGGTTATTCCGGGCAAAATAGTGTTACGGACCGATTTGCCTCAGGCGGCAAAAGGTTCCGGCACTATTTAACGTAACTAAAACCTGGCCTCGTGGAGGGGGGACGAAGAGCCCGAGACATCCGCCTAGGCCGCTGAGCACGCACCACTAAATGCGCCGGAGCTGCCTCAGTGAGGATTCGAACCCCTGACCTCCAAGGTGCACGGGTTTTAGTTACGTTAAATAGTGCCGGAACCTTTTGCCGCCTGAGGCAAATCGGTCCGTAACACTATTTTGCCCGGAATAACCACTTCCGAGCACCCAAGTTAATTCGGCCGAATTAACTTGGGTGCTCGGAAGTGGTTATTCCGGGCAAAATAGTGTTACGGACCGATTTGCCTCAGGCGGCAAAAGGTTCCGGCATTATTTAACGTAACTAAAACCCGTGCACCTTGGAGGTCAGGGGTTCGAATCCTCACTGAGGCAGCTCCGGCGCATTTAGTGGTGCGTGCTCAGCGGCCTAGGCGGATGTCTCGGGCTCTTCGTCCCCCCTCCACGAGGCCAGGTTTTAGTTACGTTAAATAGTGCCGGAACCTTTTGCCGCCTGAGGCAAATCGGTCCGTAACACTATTTTGCCCGGAATAACCACTTCCGAGCACCCAAGTTAATTCGGCCGAATTAACTTGGGTGCTCGGAAGTGGTTATTCCGGGCAAAATAGTGTTACGGACCGATTTGCCTCAGGCGGCAAAAGGTTCCGGCACTATTTAACGTAACTGAGTGTACTGTAGTTGATTCAGGTGACGTGGTCGCATGGCATTGCAGTGTATACAGTTGTCCACTGGTAGTCGCTGCTAGTTGGCGTTGCCTAGGCATATAGGCGTAGCACTGGGGAGTTCACACACACCGAGCAGCTTCGTTGCCTCATTTTCCCATTCTGAGCTCACAGCTTCCCGTATTATTCCATAATACAAGTTCTGCCTCGCATTCAGTTGTTCATTCCATCATTTCCATTCTCAACTCGGACTAATGGCTTCCGCAACAATAACAACAAGAACAATCGTGGCAATGCGGGGCAGCGTGTGCCGCCCAGGCGCACTTCCCCTCGCCTCTCGCCGGAGGGCTCGCCCTCCGCCACGGCACGGGTTACGCCAAACGTAACCTGGCGCCATGTGGTCGCCGACAACCCGAGGCGAAGGTCCCCGCAGCACGGGACCGAAGCCATGGGGGCGGCAGGAGGCCGACCGCTTGCCATAATAGGCGGCCAGTCCGCCATGGCCGACCCGGGGGGCAGAATCCCCGGGCACATGACCCCCCTGTCGCAGGTGGCGTAGGGCGCGTGAGCGATCGGATTCCTCGGAAGAGGATGGGGAGGTGCCGCCGGGGAGGCCACGACCCTCCATTGAAATCTCCTCCCAGACGCCAGCGACGTCTGGAAATTTTTCCGTGGGTCGTCACATGGCCCAGATGGACACAGCTCGCAGCAAAGTCTGAGCATGTCCCGGCGCCGGTAATGTTCGGCGCCCAGCCCTTCTACCTTCCGCTTGCGGAGATTCCGGACTTCATTTCGGTGTCGGGCTGGCGACTCCGCAAGATCGATCATCAACCTCAGTCTGATCGATCAGCTGTCAGACTAGGTTTGATGTTCAGCTCATCGGCTCGCGGATCCGGGATCGCCTTGGATATGGCATCCCAGAAGTCGGCACGAGGAATCCAGCGCCAGGTTTCCATCAGTATCCGGTTCAAGGTTCTGCATATAGGCGAAGAGCGTCTAAATAACACAGCACGCAAGGCAAAAAGGGGTAGTCTAACGAGACGCTAGTAGTCCTACAATTCAGCTAAAGGTCGACCGTCAACCGATCTAAATTGTTAGTTTTCCCAGAAAAAGTCCTAAATTTAGGACCACTTGGAATTAAAATATATACATGCAAACATTAAAATTCGACCCTGGCATTCGTGCCCATGACAGATAACACACTTTTTTAGTTTCTATCAAAAACCTGGGGTCAAATAATTACATTTAGTGCATGAATGGGCCCTGCAACCTGCCAGACCTCAAAGCGCGAATTTGGTCAAAATGAGAATTTAGGAATTAGGACCAATAGGACCAATTAGTGTCAACGCATTTAATACCATGCTATCCACATGGTCCCTTGAGCATCTTACAAGCGCTAGGGGACCCTACGAGGCCTTGGGATGGCGGGGCAGCGTATAACAAGGCCTGCTGTGGCTGCCTCTATATATACGCGTGCTTAACGGTGTCACAGATGGTGCAGGTAATGCAATATACGGTTGCATGGTTGCTGAGGTTGCCCGGCTTGATTATGGCCCACCCCTTGCGGTAAACTTTCTCTAAGCATATTAATTAATTAAACACGTGCTCCCGTTGGGGAGTCACGGAGCACCGAAGTGCTTGTAATCCCTGTGTGTGCACTACAGGAGAAAGGGCAGAGACCCCCAGTCTCCTTCATGCCAAAGGCATGCCACAGCTAGCTGCATTCGGGCGTGCTAGCTAAGGACAGGCTAACGATCCGGGAAACTGCGGGTGCAATAAGACCCATGTAAGCGTGGCATAACAAGTATAGCGTGGGCAAGTAATCTGAACATAGCCAGGGCGTAGCATGGCTGTACAAGGACTAAGCTAAGGCTATGGCTGGTTGTGTACCGTCTAAGCCTACCCTCTAAGCATATGCCAAACCTTCTTTGACATCACGGACATGCTGGCCACCACCCAGCGATGAAAAAACAATGCATTTGCATTGCAACTAACACATGAATGCAGCCAAATCAAGTTACAAAACAACGTTGTGCTAACATTGTCAAGGACATGGTCCTTGTACTTGTACCCACCTGACCTGGCTAGATAGATAGAGGCTCTTGTACAGGAGCCACTGTTCTTTATCCCGTTGGATTTGGCCTACAAATGAGAAAGTTGTGGCCAGTTTTAGTAATCAGGGATTAGTACCTATGCCAAGTGGATCCTTATAGGCAGCTGACAAATCTGTCTATGTCAGCTGACCTATGACATGTCAGATGAGAATCTATGACAGGACAGCTGACTGATTGACATGTACACTGTGCATGTCAGATGTGGCGCTGATATGTTCACGCCAGATTTACTTCATCATCATCAGATCACACATAGAGAGATCTTTTATTAAATAGTTAGATTACTGTGCAGCAGTTACAAGTTAAGGCTGTACATCAGTTACAAGATAAGGCTGTACAGCAGTTACAAGATAAGATTTATTCTTGTCTAGATCTGATTGGTAGCCTGTACACTGACCTAACCTGATTGGTGGCCTGAGTATTACATGAGAATATTCCTAGGCACATTCCTAGCCAGCCAATCAGGTCATTCCAGTTTGCTGCCTGTGTTTTTTCCTCGAGTTAATAAAACAACTGAGGAGCCTTGCCAAAGGTACTCCTCACTATCATTCTGCCTCAAACTGAGTCTCTGTCTCTTTGCTTCCATCCTCCATAGCCTGTACCTGCAAGGACAGGCACATTTGGGTTCCAATCACAAGCATTGTAGAAGGCAAACCCATTAGTTCTTTCAACATGGTATCGGAGGTTTGATGCCTACCCTGCATTTGAGGAGCAGAGACATTCATCTGACTACCCCAGAGACAACACCCAGACCCAGATCAACCATGGAGGATCAAGACACCCAAACTGCTACCAGACAGCCTGACTACACCTCTCTTGTTTCAACAGTTGCCAAGAGCTGCAAGAAATTTGTTGGTGCAGCTGGTGATGATTACAGCAAGTGGGAGGAGTGGAAGAATTGTTTTTGGCTGTTGTCAGTCTTTTCAGTTTGGATGCTGTCCTGCTGGGCACTGAGGAGAATGACAGGGCTGATAAGGCCCTGTGGGCAGCTTTGCTCACCTGTCTAACAGGTGAAGCTGCACGCCTAATGGCCACTGTGGCCAACAAAACTGGTAGCCAAGCATGGCAGTGTCTCATGGAGAACTATGAGCAAACCAGGCTAACCAAGAGTCACAGGTTTGAGCTGAGGAGCAAGCTGCACCGCCTACAGAAGCTTCCTAACGAGACCATGCAACAGCTTGTGAGGAGGGCGGAGCTTCTACGTGCTGACTACCAGGCTGCAGGGGGAGTCATCCAGGACCGTGATTTTGCTGCCATTCTACTGGGAGCACTGACAGACGAGTACCGCCCTGCGCTGGTGTCTGTACGGTTCAACGAGGAGGACCCACTACCTGTGGTGAAGAGGGCACTCATGGAGGCGGAGGATCTGCTCAAGGGGGGACGTGCTGTGGTGAAAAAGGAGAGTGCTGGCACTGGCCAGGCCTACCACACCAACAGCAAGGGGAACGGGGGGACCAAGAAATGCAGTCACTGTGGCCTGTCAAATCACAAGGACAAAGACTGCTGGAAGGAGCATCCTGAGAAGGCCCCACGCTGGTACCCCAACCAGCACAGGGGGGGCAAGGGCGGCAACCGAGGGAACCAGAGCAAGGGACGCAACGCACCTGCTGGATCCGCTGCCAACGCAACTCAGGAGGCGGCTGAACTGCCGCCTGGCTTCTGCATGGTCACCATCGCCGAGGAGTCGCCGTCGACGCCGCTGGAGGCTGCTGCTCTCACGCAGTATACGGGCGACAAACTCAACTGGGTGCTGGACTCGGCTGCGAGCAGCCACATGTCCCCGTGCCGTTCTGACTTCGTGTCACTTATCCCCCACAACAGGCAGATCGTCGGATCAGGCGGCGACCTGCAAGCTGCTGGAGTTGGCACAGTTTCTGTGCATTTGCCGGGGAGCGAGCTCCGACTGGATGGAGCCCTTCTGGTCCCCGAGCTGCCCGTTCGGGTGCTCTCTGTTGGAGCGCTCGTGAAGGCTGGCCACAAGCTGGATTTCAACCAGGAAATCGCTGTGGTGGACAACAAGGCGCACAAGATGGAGCAGAGGGACAACGTCTACGTGTTACCTGCTCTCAACAAGAAGGCGGCGCTGGCGGCCACGACCGTGCGGCCGTTGGGGTCGCTGTGGAGCGCTGGCCTGCCAGTGGCGGCCATGTCCAAGACGCTGGGCTTTCTGCCTGGCTTTTCGCGGCCTTTGGGGCTGCAGGCTTCTTCCCGAGGCGCTTTGCTGCGCCCGGTGTCGTCGCCACTGTCGTGTGGCGGCAAGGGCGGTTTTTCCGCTGACAAACCTGCAATTGTGCAGGATTTTGGCGTGGTGGGGACGGCAAGGAATGGGATCGGCTTAGTACCGGTCGTTGGGGCACACGGGGAGGACGGTTCCTGGAGTTCTGCGTCGGGCAGTACTACTTATAGCCCTCTCGTGCCAGATCAGGTGGACTCTGCTCCACCAGTTTCCCTGACCCCTCCAGCGGCGAGCTCACCTGGCTTGCCGTTGTCCATGGATGTCAACCTACGTGGCGTGCTGGGAGAGCTTCCCCAGCCTGGCATCGTTTGGCCTACTAGTGCCAACACGCAGACGTCACCAAGCCTGCTGCGTGACGGTTTCGCTCCCTGGCCAGAATCAAGTGGGGGTTTGGCGTGGCGCGTCTCGGGCGCCAGCATTTTGGATTTTGCTGCGGGGGGAATTCCTGGTGAGGGGAGGCCACCAGATGCACCAAGTCCAAGCCCAGTCCTGGAGCCAAGTCCTGGAGCTGGAGTCGTCGGCTGCCACGTGTCCCTGTCAATTTGGGACTGTGCTGAGCCAACAAGTTGCCGGCACAAGTGCTGCCTTGAGCACTAAGGCGGTCGGTGCGGGAGCCCTGCTTCCGCTATTTTCATGGCGATTTTTGGGGATGCGCTATGGTCACGTTCGTTGGGAATTTGATAGCTAGCTTAACTAACCCCTTATGATCTCAAGTCGCCACTGTTTTTCGTTCGTGAAAAATTGCTTTAGACACGAATATTTTGTGGTCTATTGTGCTGTTAGGTGCGGGGTCCTTCCGGCCTTATGCATCTCGCATAGTCTTGTTTTGTTTCTGCTAGACTTTTTCATAGCGCTTCGTCGGGATGCGTTATTTGAGTTCTAGACCACCTGTGTTCATCGTCCCCATGACGTTCTTCTACCAGCAATGGTATGTTTTCCAAGTTCTTTGTAATCTTGGTACGTTTGGCTAGCGCCGGTTTGCTGGCCATGTCTCCGTTCTTGCTGACCCTTTTTGTGGTCAATCTGCACGTTCATTTCATGTCGTGTGTGTTGCCCATTCTTAGGGCATACTTTCTCGTTGCATGCTAGGTTTGTTCATGCAGTTTGCGGTTGTGTCTTTTGTACATAGCCTGCGTTTGTGCTCCTGACTTTGTCGTCGCTTCATGTCCCGTTTTTAGTCGCTTTCAACTATCGTTGGTTAATCAGAGCTGTCTTTTCAGTTCGTTCATGTTGGCTAATGCTAAGATCCATGACTATGTCGGTTTATGTTAGTTACCTGTGTGATTAAGGTGTGTCAGGACTACGTGTTCTGCTCCTTGTTCACCGTTGGTGCTCTGCCGTAGGTCGGATGCTTTATGTCGTTAATCACATGTTTTATGCGTTAATCATACATCATGTCCCCTGCATTGTCTAAGAGTTTGCCTGTGTTAGAGCATTTTGTGTGCTTCTTCATGTTTTCAGGCGACGCTAGAGTGAGGGGGGTGTGATCCAAAGCGCATCTTCCCAACGAAGTTTTTGACTTGGCAACACATGCTAGTTGCTGGGCGATGCGGCAATCTTTCCTGCTGCTTTCGTTGGACACTCGGCGCGTCACCGGTCCGGAGTTCCAGTTTCCAGTTTCCGTGGAGATCGTCTTTTGACTACTTTGACCACGGTGTTTGCTAGCGAGGGGGGTGGATGTTTTTCGCCCACTTACCCGTGATCAGTTAGTGTTTGATCCTTACCACTGGCCTGGGTTGCATCCCATTTTTGGTTTGGTGCCATGTGGGTAAGGGGGGTGTCAAGGTTGTACCCAAATGTCACCTTGATAGTGAGTACTGAATTTAATTCTAGAGTCCTA
This sequence comes from Mesostigma viride, assembly GCA_009746045.1. Lineage (NCBI taxonomy): Eukaryota > Viridiplantae > Streptophyta > Mesostigmatophyceae > Mesostigmatales > Mesostigmataceae > Mesostigma > Mesostigma viride. The sequence goes on from RPFO01000418.1 coordinate 2,579,350, forward strand.
TGTTTGGTCAAGGCTTGACTTAGCTATGGCTGAGAGCTTTTCCTCTAAGTGTTATACTTGACAGGATAGCACTAGAGCAAGGTCATGTGTTGTAAGGGGGGTGTCAAGGACATGGTCCTTGTATTTGTACCCACCTGACCTGGCTAGATAGATAGAGGCTCTTGTACAGGAGCCACTGTTCTTTATCCCGTTGGATTTGGCCTACAAATGAGAAAGTTGTGGCCAGTTTTAGTAATCAGGGATTAGTACCTATGCCAAGTGGATCCTTATAGGCAGCTGACAAATCTGTCTATGTCAGCTGACCTATGACATGTCAGATGAGAATCTATGACAGGACAGCTGACTGATTGACATGTACACTGTGCATGTCAGATGTGGCGCTGATATGTTCACGCCAGATTTACTTCATCATCATCAGATCACACATAGAGAGATCTTTTATTAAATAGTTAGATTACTGTGCAGCAGTTACAAGTTAAGACTGTACATCAGTTACAAGATAAGGCTGTACAGCAGTTACAAGATAAGATTTATTCTTGTCTAGATCTGATTGGTAGCCTGTACACTGACCTAACCTGATTGGTGGCCTGAGTATTACATGAGAATATTCCTAGGCACATTCCTAGCCAGCCAATCAGGTCATTCCAGTTTGCTGCCTGTGTTTTTTCCTCGAGTTAATAAAACAACTGAGGAGCCTTGCCAAAGGTACTCCTCACTATCATTCTGCCTCAAACTGAGTCTCTGTCTCTTTGCTCCCATCCTCCATAGCCTGTACCTGCAAGGACAGGCACATTTGGGTTTCAATCACAAGCATTGTAGAAGGCAAACCCATTAGTTCTTTCAACAAACATGCAACGCTTTGTGAGCGAATTCAGGGTGCATGTAACACGTAATTAATTAATTAATTAATAGACACGTGACTGCGTCACGTGAGCATAAGTCCTCAGTGGGAGGGAAACATGGGATGGAATGGATGGTATAAGCTATCTAGGTCCTAGTTACAGGGGTGTGGGCACCACGGCCCGAATCGCTATGTAACACGTAAACCATACTGTATATACTGTCTGAGAACACCCTGAACGACTGCAGGCCATAGGACCATGGTTTATAACTAACACATGAGTAAAACTGCTCTTACGCATGTGTGTTTTAGCTGCAGCGGACGACGAAGATAGAGACGTAAAAAATTGTATGACGTAAACCAACTATGTGTGACAGTTATGTGCACAGAAAGCGTCCCCTCTTTTTAGGCATAGTAGCTGGCTGACTAAAAACACCACGACAGCGTTGCCAGTTACACTCATGATCTAGGACACCCCGGCACGTACCTGCTACTTACGTCGCCTCATTCCAGATGGTTGCAAAAAAGTCGCTGAAATCCGCAGCGAGGTCAGCTTTCTGAGAGCTGAGCGCACCAAAGCTGGCCAACCGGTTCGAAAATGATATAAACCACGCTTGTGCTGCGTTCTAGGTCCAAGAAATACCGAAAGTGAAGACCTATAAGGTGCGCTCGCTGCCCAGCCTGAACGTCCCTAAAACATGGTCGACAATGGAAATCGGGCAAGAATATCACGGCCCAGGCGCTCCCATGTCAAATACTCCGTTTCTAAACTCCAGACTATAATCAAAATCGTCCACAAAAATTTCCTGGCTTGATTCGCACCACCCTTGCTGATACACTAACATGTTTGTGCCAAAATCGACCCTCCGCGAGCAGGCGATCTGCGACCCATTTGTGTTGTGCCGGCAGTGCCGCTGTGCTACAGCGCTACACATAAAAACTTGCGCAGAAAATATTCACAGCCTTTAAGCATAACTAACAACCTTTCGTTTTTGCTATACTGGGCGCCCGAAATGATAAACGCACGTGAAAACGCCGGCCACGATTGTCAGGTCGCCATATCCACCTCAGATCATTCCCGCACCCACTTTTTCGCTCCAAAATCGGTTATATTTTTGGTCGAGGTACCTACTTTCCCGCCATTATACCCGGTACCCGGGTACGGAATCCGGGTACCATGTGCCGGTACCACGGGTCGGGTACATCATGCCGGGTACGGTCCACATGGGGTACGGTCCATATAGTGAACCCCCCCCCCCGGTACCTCGGTTATAGTGACCTCTAGGACAAATTAGGACAAAGTCCTAAATTTAGGACCGTGGCCAGCGCTAACAAAATTGCAAACAGAATTCTCCAGAGACACAGGCGCAGGTATAGGAAGGGAAACACTATCTACTTGAGGATTTCCGCTGCGAGCAGGTCTAACTTCTAAACGCGAGCGTGTCCCGAATCGGGCAGCACGTCTCCGTTAGCTTGTTGGCGACCTGCCCATTACCTGACAAGAACGTGTCGTCTCCGCTTTCCTGACCGCGAAAGGTCAAAGGCATAATGAAGGGGTTCTGCTGCAGAGGATCGTCGTCGTCGTATCTACCCAAAATTCCTCCGAGTCCATTGTTACGCCGCGGGTCTCTACCGCCTCCTTTACCTATACCGCGACCTAAACCACGTCCCAAGCCGACCCACGTCTAATTCTACATAAACTTGTGAGGCCGCCGGTTGAGGAACTACCCTGTGCGAAAGTCCGACGGACGCGACGAATCAGATCTCAATGCATTTACAACTGTATAACTATAATATGCCATCAACCAATTACGCCGTGACCAATTCAATCCAGGAATACGAAGGAAACACCTAACCAGCCATGACCCAAGCTGAGATGTGTTACAAACTCATAACACACGCCGAGTGCCAACACGAGGGGAGTGCCAACACGAGGGGTAGAACGTGCATAAATGACCACTAACGGTCAGGCATGCTCGGGCCGACCTGAGTGGCCCTCGCACACAGGAACAACGCTGGTCCACTACGTACATCTACACGGAGGATAAGGACCACTAATAAAGTATGCGGTGCAGCGCAGATGCACCGATACACCAGACTACAGTACCACACGTACATCAGTTAGAAAGAGCTCCCAGCGATTGTGAGCTCTTGATCCTTCACAGCACGGCTTAGCCAAAGTTGCAAGGCAGCAACCTTAAATCTGTGCACCAAGCCACGACCACGGTGGTCACTTCCACGACCAATGTGGGCGCCCACGGTTCGTGCTTACCGAGATTATTAGCTGGTCATCCCCATGACCAAGCTATATCCCCTTCGTTGTTCCTCGTTCCCATCGGCGTGACGAGGCACGTGCAGGCGTACAGACAAATCCCCAACGTCCACTGGCATCAGTGCAGAGCCAGGACGAGCTGGATTTGCCTATGCTCCTGCAACCTAGGAAGTACAGTACCTGTCACAAGCCTGCAAGGTCAAGTACCCTTGCAGTCCTGTGCCAGCTCCAGTATCCCACCAGTCACAGGCTGCTGCTCCTCCTGGTCTACGTGGACCACAGTCACGTGATGGACAGGCTAAGCCTGTGCAGGCACGACCTGCCACGTGTCCTGTCCACTATACCAGAGGACTGCACCCTAGTCAGCCACGGACGGCTAGGACTTCGGGACCTCATATCTTTCTTGTCCCTTGTCTGTTTCAGGCGGTCAGCACGGCGTTGGAAAGGTCTTTCCAAACTTCATCCACTTAGCATATTGGTTGCCCAAAATGCTAACTACATAAAAGGCCCAGTGAACACCGGCCGCAGGTACTAACTACACGTAGGCATATAGTAAAGCTCACGGTCATCAACACAGACAGTACCCGGGCTAGCTGAGGCCACTGAAGCGGAAGTCCTAACTAAATTTACGGCCGTAACTACAGAATGTTGTTACGCGACGTAACACGTGGCTAGTTGTTAGCTGATATAAATGGCATGCCCCCCTTCACTGCAGCAGAATTTGATGACACTGTCAAGCGCCTTCGCTTTAAGATGCGGCTGTCGGAGCTGATAACCTACCTGCAGCTGTGGCCTAATAACTGTTGAGGATGAGTATGTGATGCGATTCCTTCTGGACTTCTGCAGCCAGCTTTTAATTGCTGCCTCAGATGCTACCCCCCCGCTGCCTGGCAACATGCTGGCGGCGTCCTCCGCTTCATGATCTAGAAGAACAAAGGATCCATGCACGGCCAACCCGGGCAATTACCGTGTTTGCCTCCCAATTAAGCGCTGCGCTTAATTGCCAGGGTGCGATTTTCATGAGGATGGTCCTTAACCGGGCTCCGGCTTGCTTTATAGATGAGCACTTAGCGCAGTCCTGCAGATGGGCTTCCGCCAGCTGCCGGCGGCCGTAAATATACTCTTATGGCCGGCGTCTTTGCAGACGGCGTCAATTGCAGTGCACGCCCCGGCTTGTCAGTGGAGGAAGTGCGGCGGCAGTACCGGCGTGAGCCCCGGCCGGGTGAGTATACCCTGTCCACTTGGTCTTCGTGGATTATGTCAAGGCCTTCGACTCAGTATTCTGGCCAGCTGCCCTTTGGAATATACTTGCTCTCTACTGGGTTCCAAGCCGTTGTTTGCTGCCCTCCACAAGTTGTATGAGGGGTCTACAGCATCAGTCCGTACGTCGTATGGCACCCCCCACTGGCCCTTGCCCCCTCCAAACAGGGCTGACCGGTGTGGCAAGGTTGTGTCCTGTCACCATATACCTGTCCATCATTGTCGTGGACTATGTCATGCACAAGGCGCGCGCCCGCTGGCGATCGCCAGCGTTGTACGGCATGAGCCTGCCGGCCTAGTCATTCACAACTTGACCCCAGCACGTGTGGCAATGCGGATGGGATGGCCATACCGCCTGGCCGGCAGAATTGATCTACGCTGATGATACCACGTTCTCATCGAGGATACCGAGCATACATGTATGTCCAGCTCCGGTTGGACTGCCTGGACCTGGAAGCACGAGCCGAGTTGGCCCGGAAATCAGCAAGAAGACTGAAGCGATGGCCCTAGGGCTTAATTGACGGGCGCCCCCCACTGCTTTTACTACCTGGACGGCACAGCAGTTCACTACACTGAGCGTTTTAAACTCTTGGGCAGCTGGCTTCCTAGCACCAATCGGATGACATCGACACACGTACGCGTAGGTCTTGCATGGACGACTTTGCGTAGATTAGACAGAGTGTGGCGTGCACGTCAAGGACCTGGGCGCTGCATGGCCGGACTGAACGGGATCTTTTCAAGGTTCTTGTTCTTACTAAATTCTGACCTGTGGGGCGGAAGCCTGGACACTCACTGAACATCTGGAGTCGATCCAGATGGAATGGGACAGTTACTAGGATGCTTTAGTATATCTTGGGGGTGAAGTACGGCGAACTAGGCCCCCGCCACTTAAGGCTGCATTGTAGGATGGGATGCCCCTTTGTGTATGATATTATTAGGCAGCGTAGACTGACAGTTTGCTTGCCATCTAGCCTGTACTAATCAGGTTGATACAGATGAGGGCCCTGCTGGTTCCTTGCGGACTGGCCAGCTCGGGAGCTATCTTCTTATACACATTGGTCAGACCCTGCCAGGGTAAGGCGACGCGGTGGCCAACATTGGACATACCGGCCGCGACATGATTTTAGCTGCTATGCAGAGGAAATTAAGACGCTGTTGGCGTCATCCGCTCAATCACCGGGGCCGCTCTTACTCATGAAGATACATGGTCGGATGTGCAGGATAAGCAGCGTTGGGCGGACATTGTCAAAGACTATACGACCCCCCAACTGTGCATGCACGGGTCCTATAGAAAATATAAAAAGCATGCTAGGCTTGAGTTTGCGTGCAAGATGAGCTCGAGGCCTCACTTGAGGCCCAGTTTAGACTCATGTCCACAGCTGTGGACGTAGTTACATGTGGCATATTGACGTCCTGGGGAGACGTCCACTTTACCTGGGAAATTCTGACAGTGCTCCGTGGTCCCCCAACGGGGACACAAGACTAATTCATTAATTGATTCAATCTAGATGACCGCAATCCATTATAATGTACAGGTAGACTGCATCACGTGAGCATGCAGAAGTCCTCAGTGGGAGGGGAACATGGGATGGAATACTGAGATTAATAAATTAATGTACACGTCACGTGAGCATAAGTCCTCAGTGGGAGGGGAACATGGCATGGAATGGATGATGCGAGCTATCTAGTTCCTATAGTTAATTACAGGGTTGTGGGCACCACGGCCCGATCATGCATCGCTATATGAATGCCATACGCGGTCACACGCGGAGCCCCCGGCCACTGCAGACTTGCAGACGTGGTCGGGTCTCGTTCATCACTGCTTGCCACCTATCCTTGCGAACCATCTGCCCCCATATTACAGACAAACCATGGTCTGCAGGAGGCTGCCCGGGGGTGAGCCCGTCGCGTCTAGTAGGGTAGCACATGTCCATGCCTTGTGCCATGTACCCAGCCCTGACGGAACCCCTGGCCGACCCCAACGAGCTTCCGCGGTTCACCGAGCTCGAGCTGAGCACCGCCGCCAAGCAACTCCGCTTCTACGCCGCCGTTGGACCTGACCAGCTCCGGAGCTCCCAGCCCCGGTGATTAAGCTGACGGCCGGCGCTCACGGGGTTCCTGCTTGACGTCTGCAACCGGATCCTGCTAGCTTGCCGACGCGCCGCCGATTCCTGAGTGGCAGCACTGTCAGCTACCGTATTATGCTGTACAAAAACAAAGGTTCCACTGACGACCCCGCCAACTACAGAGGAGTCTGCATCCAGAGCGCCGCACTCAAGTTGTTCATGCGCATGATCCTCAACCGCCTTCGTTCTGCTCTCGACTGTCACCTTGGGGAAAGTCAAATGGGCTTCCGTCCTGGGCGCAACACCGTCATGGCCATCTTCGTCGCGCGTCGCCTCTTCGAGGAAATCGCTCTCCTGCAACCTGGTGATTGACTCGAGTTTCCCGCCATCCTGATCTTCGTCGACTTCATCAAGGCTTTTGATTCTGTCCTCTGGGACGCTCTATGGGCTGTACCGTTGCTTGCGCTCGTGTCCCGGCCACTCCCCTGATTACCGTCATCCGCACGCTGTATGAGGGGTCGACCACTTCGGTGCGCACTCAACACGGCATTACCCCGCCATGCCCACTGCAGACCGGCGTCTGGCAGGGTTGCGTCCTGTCGCCGTATACCTGTTTATTATTGTAGTGGACTATGTTATGCGCCAGGCACGTGCTCGCTTTGCTAGCATTGCAGGCCGTGCCCCTGGCCTAGCGATCACAAACGAGCTTGGAGAAGGGGGGCCGACTAACAAGCAGAATTTACTAGCTGACCTCATTTATGCCGACGACATCACGCTCATCGAGAAGCCGGAGTCTGCCCAACTTTTGCTGGACTGCCTGGCGCTCGAGGCTCGGGCGGTTGGTCTAGAAATCAGCCCCAAAACGGAGGCCCTGGCCCTCGGCATGGCAGGGCCCCCACCCACACTCCGCCTCTTAGACGATGCCGAGGTCAACTACCCTCCTTCAGGTCGCTTCAAGCTGCTCGGTAGTTGGCTTCCCGACTGCGAGGACGACATGACGACACGGATCGGGGCGTGGGCGCACCTCCATGACCACCGCCGCTGGTGGAGCAACCCCGCCCTACCCCGGATCGTCAAGCGTGACCTCTTCAAGGTAGTAATTCTGACGATCCTGACCTATGGCGCCGAGACCTGGACACTGACGCAGGAGCTGGAGCAACAACGACTCGACGGCGCCGTCACCAAGATGCAGCGCAAGGCCCTTAACATCCCCTTTGGTTTGCACATTAGTAATGAGGATTTGTACGCTGATTTGCCCTATGTTTCCCACATTATTAGGCACAGGCGCCTGGGCCTAGCCGGGCACCTGGCCCGCACAGATCAGGTAGACACATCAGATAGACTAGCTGGCACCAAGCCCGCCCAGCCTGGGCGATATGTCCTCACCTGGCGTGCCCCCGGCCGCGCGCGGCAGGGCCGCCACCCGTGGACTTTTCGTGATAGCCTCGGCATGGACATGTGCTACACTAGACGTGACGGGCTCACACCCGGGCAGCCTCCTGGTTTGTCTGTAATATGGAGGCAGATGGTGCGCAAGGATAGATGGCACGTAGTGATGAAGGAGACCACCCCCAAGCCTGTGGGGGCTCCGCGTGTGACCGCGTATGGCATTCATAGCGATATTCGGGCCGCGGTGCCCACACCCCTGTAACTAGGACCTAGATAGCTTACCCCATCCATTCCATCCCATGTTCCCCTCCCACTGAGGACTTATGCTCACGTGACGCAGTCACGTGTCTATTAATTAATTAATTAATGTCCATGCCTAGTAGCCTATCACGGAAAGTCCACGGGTGGCACGGCCCTGCCGCGCGTGGCCTGGGGCACGCCAGGTGAAGACAAAACGTCCAGGCTGGGCGGGCTTGGTGCCAGCTAGTCCGATCCGATGCGTCTACCTGTCAGATCTTTGCGGGCCAGGTGCATGCCTGGATAGGCCCAGGCGCCTGTGCCTAAGAATGTGGGAAACATATATATGCGGTGCCCCCTGGCACCGAATTGGAGGTCCAGATGTCACGTCCGTGATCATTTACGTCCGTGCACTCAAGAAGTTACGCGGTTGCCGTAATCGGAATCGTTACCGACGTTTGGTTGGTTCCGATTCAGTAGGCCGCAGGCTTTGTTCCTTGGGCCGGTGTGGAGCGCCGCGCCGGAAAGGCCTGAATTTCTAGAGTGACAGTCTTAGGTGACCTGACTTAGGTTCAGGCGCAAGACTTTGGGGCGCAAAGCCTTGGTGGCTTGCGCAATATTCCGGTGCGTGACATTTGGCAGTTATGAATCTTTTGTATTGTCCAGACGGAATGATGTTCAGTCCATCTGACAAAGCTAGATACGCAGATCGTAGTGTGCGGTGTGCTGGCTCGCACGTGGTTGTCGAACAGACTTGCTCTGCATTTTGCTGGCAGTCTAACTGCACGTCAGGCGGCTTGCTGGCAAATGCGACAGCGCATGGATGCCGGGATTTTTGGAGGTATTTAGGAGCAGCGCAGCGGCCATGGTGGTCGTTGTTCGCTCGTTTCTCTCCCTCACAACTAGTTTGTTGTCTTCATGGGGTTAAACTTCTCGAACAGCCCGGAGCAGCCCCCGTGAGTGGTTGCATGTCGTTGCCATGACGATGGTTGATAAGATTGACAATGGTTTGATCCGGTTGGGATGTTGTTGGCATTGTGGACGAGAAACGTTCTGCTGACCCGGGAACAGTCCCGGGAAAGGGCCGGTTCGTCGTTGGCCAGTGTGCCAGTAACTGGGACATGAGCGCAGAGTCACACAGTTGATATAGATTATGACGTAAGTAAACACTGTTGCGCCACAGTGGCGTCATGGTCGGTCTGTGGTGATTTCGATGGGTCTCAAGGATATGTAGTTACTCTTACAGTTGCGGCAGCACAACTCGGCATTCATTGTAATTTGTCAAATGTTATGGAATGAATGGTTTGGGCATTGCTTTCATCATAAAGCATTATTGCAATCTTCATAATATAAATATCGGCTGGCTGCGCTGCCTGTCATGAAGGTGGTGGTGCCGTCAAGGACCACACCTATCATTTCCACTTATTTAAACGAGCGAACAACCCTTGGCGGGTTCAGTTCGGACAGCCTGAGCCGGAGATATACCCAAGCTGCTTGCAGAATCAAGCACTTGGAAGAGGATTAAGCTTATCCTTTAAAAAGCTATGAAGAGGATTAGGCTTATCCTTGAAAAAGCCATGAAGAGGATTATGCTTATCCTTGAAAAAGCACTGAAGAGGTTATTGCTTAGCCTATTTGAAAAGCATGTGTGGTCCTGTCGTGGGAATTTTTTTTTCCCTATGTGATCCTCTTTTTGACTTTTTGGCTCTTCATTTTTTCGAGCTAAAAAGTGGGGGGGAATATAGTGGATCACACACAAGAGTACTCTATTGCTATGGATATGCCTTCCAAGTGATAGGCTAGGATATAATGGCACGCAAACGCGACAGCTGTCACGTCCGTGATCATTTACGTCCGTGCACTCAAGAAGTTACGCGGTTGCCGTAATCGGAATCGTTACCGACGTTTGGTTGGTTCCGATTCAGTAGGCCGCAGGCTTTGTTCCTTGGGCCGGTGTGGAGCGCCGCGCCGGAAAGGCCTGAATTTCTAGAGTGACAGTCTTAGGTGACCTGACTTAGGTTCAGGCGCAAGACTTTGGGGCGCAAAGCCTTGGTGGCTTGCGCAATATTCCGGTGCGTGACATTTGGCAGTTATGAATCTTTTGTATTGTCCAGACGGAATGATGTTCAGTCCATCTGACAAAGCTAGATACGCAGATCGTAGTGTGCGGTGTGCTGGCTCGCACGTGGTTGTCGAACAGACTTGCTCTGCATTTTGCTGGCAGTCTAACTGCACGTCAGGCGGCTTGCTGGCAAATGCGACAGCGCATGGATGCCGGGATTTTTGGAGGTATTTAGGAGCAGCGCAGCGGCCATGGTGGTCGTTGTTCGCTCGTTTCTCTCCCTCACAACTAGTTTGTTGTCTTCATGGGGTTAAACTTCTCGAACAGCCCGGAGCAGCCCCCGTGAGTGGTTGCATGTCGTTGCCATGACGATGGTTGATAAGATTGACAATGGTTTGATCCGGTTGGGATGTTGTTGGCATTGTGGACGAGAAACGTTCTGCTGACCCGGGAACAGTCCCGGGAAAGGGCCGGTTCGTCGTTGGCCAGTGTGCCAGTAACTGGGACATGAGCGCAGAGTCACACAGTTGATATAGATTATGACGTAAGTAAACACTGTTGCGCCACAGTGGCGTCATGGTCGGTCTGTGGTGATTTCGATGGGTCTCAAGGATATGTAGTTACTCTTACAGTTGCGGCAGCACAACTCGGCATTCATTGTAATTTGTCAAATGTTATGGAATGAATGGTTTGGGCATTGCTTTCATCATAAAGCATTATTGCAATCTTCATAATATAAATATCGGCTGGCTGCGCTGCCTGTCATGAAGGTGGTGGTGCCGTCAAGGACCACACCTATCATTTCCACTTTATTTAATGGCACGCAAACGCGACACAGAGCTTTCATAATCTTCACTGCGTACTAAATTTCGAAAATGAGAATTGGTTTATTACATTTATGTGCGGAGGAAATAAATAACCAGTGCTGTGCCAGGCATGTCCAAACTTAAACAGACATTACAAAAAGGTTTCAACGATTAAGCCCGTATCTGTCCATACACCACAGTACCTGCAATAAATAGATTATAGTAGTCCAAGCGGCAGGCTCTTCAGTAGTGCATAGCCTCCCCCCCCCCCCCCCCCCACGTATTGCTCTAAACTGCCCAGAATTAATGGTTGGAGTGACAGTCCCTGGGCCATGTATAACACTGTCCAGTAATAATCCGTAATATACTACTGCTAAACTATATCCCAAACACAGCCTTACCATGCTTCGTTATCGCATTCAGGAAGCTCTATAACTGGCTGTTGCAGCTTCCTACATAGGAGACAGTGCCCTGGGTAGGCACCAGTCAGGCCCCTTAAACTGCCGAAATTGTTGCTCGGCGCAGCGCTCCAAGATGTACATTGGCGACCATAAAACGCATGTCAATGCGGAAAGTAAGTTTTGCGTTTGGACCAGTCTTCCCACTGGGCGCACTGACAAGGGGCTGCCCGCATAATGACAGAAAACTCCCAACCGAGTCGTCTCTGCGCATGTCACAAATTGAGCTCAGAAGGAATCATGAGCATTGTATGACATTGCCGACAAACATCTAGATAATCGGATCGACAGATACAAAGACCTCACACCATGATTGGAAATCCCATTCCAGCTTCAGCACTGCCAGTTGGCACACTGGGCTTCCGTGAAGCCAGATTCGCCATACTGTTGCACCCTTCAATTGCAGGGGCTGCCACTGCCCCAGTTGCTTGTTGTAACACCAGACGTGTCTCACTTAAGCTGGAGTGCGTGTCCAGTGCCGGGGGCGAGCCTTCCACCCGGATGACCTTGCACTCAGCGGGATACATGCCATGTGCAGCCTTTGATGACACGGCAGGTGTGGCAACACCAGCTGTTTCGTCAGCACAGCCAGAACTCGCACCATCCGAGCAGCTCGCGGGCGCAGATTCCTGGTTGACGGTGTCAATCGTCCCAGACACTGCCGCTTCCGCGCAGTCTCCCACATGCTCAGGATCTGTTGTAGCTGGCCTGAGCTTCTTGCACCTGCAAACACAATAAGGGTCAACAACATGCCAAAATTGTTGCAAAGCATGTGTCACATTGACTATCTATATCCATGGTCCATGAATAATGCCTGGGCTGCTGCCGGGATCATTATTAGCCGAGATTTGTACTCGGAGCACAGGGGGATCAGTGCATGGCCATGGAAAGCGCCATACAATCTGGATCCAATAATTGCAGTCTTCAACATAGTAGGGAATAAACGTAGATCATTGACCCCTTGTGTTATAACTGATGAACAGTCCCACCCTTATGTACATATAAATCCAGGGCAAATGTATATGTACATGGAGGTGCGCCGGTATAATAACTAGGCAGAAAGAAGTACGTACACTTTAATGCCCAGCGGACCGCTGGGCAGTGTATACCATACATAGAAGGCAAGCTCTAAGACGCTGCTTGTTGATAAAATCTCTATCCGTCCCTGCATATCACTAAACCAGACCGCAACATCTGTGTGGCCAAGTAGTCTATATTGACAGGAAACATGAGCGTGGCTGTACACAACAATTACACGCATAGAAACCAGAATACATGCATTACCTGCAAAAAGTGAACGCAAGGCCAGGTCAATCTGTTCTAGGCATGCATACCTGTTGCACTGCCGCCTGGAGCGGTAATTGTGATTCTTGCAGAAAACGCATTGCCAGTCGCCAGGGCGCCACCTGCAAAAAATGAAGTCCCCATTCACCCGCAAGTACAAACATCAGCACCGACATTGTTTTTGATATTGCTGCAGAAACAATTAAGATCAACCATGCGCACGAGTCTGATTGACTGGATGATAATACGTCTACAAAATAATGGCCCAAGTCTCGATAGTATTATATTGACAGCATCAGAAGTCTGGCAGCTCGCAGCAAAAGACAGCTCTGAGCCGGCTTTTGCTACCAAGTCAGAATGACATTCTGACTAGACACCCATGCTGTTGTGACTTCACTACTGGTGTACCTTCAGTAGTGTACCAAACCAAGATACAGGCTAAGCAAAAAATTCCACTGGTCAATCAAGGCCCTGCAAGTTTTTCGAGGGGTCTGACTACCCACTTCAGCATTCATCCAAACTTTGGTAAAAACTAAAATGCGTGTATACAATTGAAATTATGTCGAAGTGAATTACAATTCTCTTTTCATTGAGTGTAAAAGCCTACCGCCACTTCCCCTTGCCGTTGGGTTCAGGCAACAAGCCAGCTTATTACAATGCACTTTGGGGCTTGCACTTATGCCACTCTTGTCCGTTACGTCACAAAACAGTTCATGCACTTTGATAAATTTGAGAATCATTCAGTCTAGATGCCTTGCTATCATTGAACTTGGCTACTGTCAATACTGTTAGCAAATTATATGCCTACGCATCATGTACGGTGCATCAGTAGTACAACAAGTGTCAGAGGAAACCCTCACAATAAATAATGGCGGGTGCGATATATTATCGAGGGCGCATCCCTAATACCTCCGTTTACAACACATTGACGGAAAAAATCATTAAAAAAGAACAAGCAGATGGGCGCACTGTCAGGGGAAAATTTACCGCTGACACAGACAGATGATATGCAGTCGGAATTAAGATATCAATAGGTGGCCACAAAGTCGAGGCATTTGGTGCTAGTACCACTCCGCCCATCAAATCAATTTTCAATGTAATCATCCACAAGTCTAAGCTGATTGATACTAACGGACGTGTTCTGTGCATACACAGCAAGTTGTGGCACTTCTAAGTCAACTCAATACACTCCGGCTTCTGACGCTTGCGATCAATTTGCCAAAAGCGTCCAATACACCTCTTGCATCGACTCAAAATACTTACTCGTCCTTGATCTCCTTCTTCCTCACATAGCCCTCGGCATCTGCAACCGCGACATGGTGGGCCGCTAACCCATTCAGCTGCTGGAAAGGCGTCAGCGGCTGGTTGTAGAAGTACATAGGACCCATGGGTCCCATTGGCCCGGCCAGAACTCCAACAGGGCCCATGGGCAGCTGCTGTGGGGGAATTTGTCCGATAATCAATCATGCTCACAACCATTTATATTCAATAGGCAATATCAGAAATGCAAATGTAAGAATTAACAGCAACTAGTTGATGCAAGACGGTGCATTGCATCATAATCGCCAAATCCTCCAGCGTGATAATGATTCGCTTCAATGTAAGCACACATATTTCTGTACCACCCACATCAGCATACCCCAAGTGCAGACTACATGTAGCCATTATTCGCATTAACATACACTAGATCTGTCGATACCACTCGAAACATGTATCAACAACTATCCTTGTTACTTGCGCAAAGCCTGTCCATGACACGCAGTGCTAGAATCACATTAGAGCAAATTACCATGCAGGGCATGAAAACATCTTATCAATAATATTTTTGTTAAAAAAAAACAAACCTGGCCAGGGGCCCAGAAGGGCTGGTAAGGACCGTAGTGCGCATAACCACAGCCTGGCTGTCCGCCATAGCCGACCTGTATGTAATTGCGTGCACCGGCCACACACAACAGTGCAAGTAGAAAGGCCATTAGTCCAATTAAGGCATGCAGTGGTAGTATTGATACTGTATCAACTAGGCAAAATACACCGCATTCAAATAACAAGTAAGTTAGTAAGACCATGATGCAGTGGTTTATTGCACGCATGCACATCAGAAATAATAAGGCAAGTACTTACAGCATGCAAGAATTTACGGAGCGTATCCGCTGATTGCCACATAAATTAGCTGACAATGCAAACTCCCATGAATGCCACAACACTGGCAGTAAGTTAAGTTGGTCCATGAATAACAGGATATAAGGACCGTGATCTATACGTACTATATGGTTCCGTTTTCTGCTGTTGCAGCACTGCAGTAAACCAGCCGGCGGTGTCAAATAGTTCAGTTTTTACTGACACTGTATGCACATGCCAGGAAAATACTAGTCAGAAGCTCCTAATACAGTACACATCATGGCCTTCAGTTTCTGGCTGCAACTCGACTGTAATAAAAGCATAGGAATCCTTACCATCCCATCGACGGTGTAGGGCGCGAGATGCTCAGCAGCCTGGGCAATGGCCGGACCTGGGTAGCTGACAAACTGGCCATTATGCACAAAACCCTTGGAAATTCCGGGAAATGCAGGCACATGGGTAACTGCGAAACATGGACCAGCGGCAGATGCAGGTGCCCCATTAACACTTGGCACATGCTGAACGTCTGGTCTAGTAACTGAGCCAGGAACACATCCTTCCGCACTGCCGCCAGAGTTGCGGTCTCCAAGCACAATTACAGGAGCCCCAGTCACATTGGAGGCGCCCGTTGAGCATGCCTTGGCACTGCCATTCGCCCCCTGTGACACAACGCTCGGCATGCCCGGTGTTGCCAGATATCGAAGAGGAAGCACTTCGCTGTTGCCCTCATGGCCACCCTCCGCGGCTGTCATGTACCATATATGTATTATAATAATATATGTCATGTACCATATATGTATGCAGAGATAATTAGGAGCAAAATATAAAAAAACATTTTGTAACACACAAGTCAAACGAGTTGAAAGCCAAAACAAATTCCTAGATTTAGGTAAAGGAGCAGGTCGTCTGCTGCACAACGACCCAAAGGTAAAAGGCCGGGCTGCCTCTACTTAATTTCCTAATTTACACTAGAAAAACACATAAAGAAATTTTGACACCAATGGATATCACAAGGTTGCTTTACCCTAGATAAAGCAGCTTCACTGCTAGCTGAAGGTAGCATTGATTCACTCGATTACACTGGAAAGGAAAGCACGAAAGAAGGCAACTGTGGGTTGGAACACATGATCATACATGCATTGAGGACCTGGCGGTATATGTGCGATTTTCATTATGTGCACCTACGTGCTTGTACCTACTATAACATGGAAGCATTCAATGCAGCCAGCTGGTCACATATGTTATCCAACAGTTAATAAAAACTGCTGGAGAGATCATTAGCACCCATGTGGTGCATACAGTACAGTGCATGTTGGTATATGATTACAGCAACCTTACTAGGTGGTTACTAGTGGGAGCTGTCACAGCGCACGGCAGATGGGAAACTGACGAACGCAAACCCAAAACCCTAAAACCGCGACCCAAGGATACATACCATGGTAAGCCACCAAAATGAAATCAATTTTAAGAAACGGGACAGGGAATCAAGGGCTACAAAGCTGGACACACCAAGGGGAGGACACAAAGATGGAGCATGGGCTCAGTGCCAAGCCTGACGAGCCGGACTGCTGTATTTACGGATTCCAGCTGTCAGCCCACTGTGCTGTAGCTTATAACCCAAGCTAAAACCACTGCCGGATTTTTCAGGCAGACCTGACAGGCTGACACTGCTCAAAACTCTAATTGTAATGGATTGGATTACACGCAGAAGCATATCCATGGCCCACAGCCAAATATGTACTTCCTTCAAGATGAGCTAGCACTTACTGGAAACTAGTTATAGACGCTTACTGCTGTCAATGTGACGACCTATCCAAACATTACTAAGGCTTGACAGTTTCGTAAAAAATGAGAGAATGTAATCAGGCTTCTAGTTGACAGTTCAACCACAATGGAAAGTTTCCATTGCAACATGACGTGGTAAGAAAAAGTACCTTTTTGCATGTTCCACAGCATAACTGCGGTGGCGATTGACTCCGGGGTTGTCTTGCAGCTTTCACACTGCAAGTATAAGCAATGCAATCAATAATTGTGCAGTGAGAGCCATCATGGGATAAAGATACATGTGGAAATCTTAACCCATAGCCCGCTGACCCATTTTGGGCATTTTCATACCCCTAAAAATGAAAAAAATCATAACTCACAGGCCACAACTCCAAATACCCTCAACCAAGATGCCAAACATATCTACGCTTCAAGGGCTTTCAGAACATGCAATAATATCATGGTTTTATCAAAGCATTTGGATGGCAGCGCCAGTCAAAGTTGGCCAAAAGACGATCTTTTTTCCCCAAGAAAAAGTGTACCTACCCCTTACTTCCCAGGGAGGGAAGGGAACCTCAATAACAACATTGGACAACTTAGTTGGATAGTCCAATGGTGGTTTCCTTGGGTCAGACCACCCGGATAACCCATTAGACCAATAAAACGTGCTCGTATATGTGTGTGGGTTACGCGCGCGTAAACAGCCATCCATGACATGCAATACAAGAATGCATTATAGCAGGCTATAAAAGACTGCCAAAGGTGCTGGAATACAAACATGCTGCATACCTGCACTAACGGAATGATGTGCTCCAAAGAAATGCCATAAACTGGGCACTTTCAGGGCTAATACCATTCTCTACAGCAGACATGGAAGCTTGCTAAACAGTGCACTAATAAGCTCGTCAAATATAATGCATGGAAGACATATTCCGCTGCAAACAACACGCAAACCCGTTGTCGTACATGGCTCGTTCATGTCCCGCACGGACTCCCCTGGCCGGGACCCTCATCATATCTCACACATACCGTTGCTCTACAGGCAAAGGCCGCCATAGCCTCATCCTGCATGCATCCTCCATGATTACCAGATTGATGTTCCGTTCAAAGATGACCTATAAACGCGTCCGCATTCCCAGCTAACGCTGCAGCGGACATCCCGTACCAAATCTGGATGCTTGGGCTGGCGCAGACTGCCCGGCCATAGGGAGAAAATTGACATATGATAAGCAATGACTCATCTGGCACTGAAGACCAAGAAAGCACTATTTTCATACCTGTATTTTCCCAATCCTATAAATCTGGCCATGCCTAACCTACGAAAATCACGCATTGACATTCTGAGCAACATTCTGAATCGTTTCTGGCCGCAAGACGCAAAATTTCCATGATAACGGCACGTTGGCAGCCATATCTCGTTACGCGCGCGCGAGCGAAAATTTCCCGCCAAAGTCACGTGATACTGTCGTAAGGCACGTTGTAATTACCAGGCTATGGCGAATATTACCCCAAAACCTATGCATCACCTTCGTCCCTAAGTGTTCCCGGACCCACCGGACAACTTGCATCCGTCACGGGTGGCGCGGCGCTTGCGGCGCGGCGCGAATTACGACCGTTGGTCCAACCACCCGAAATTTTGGGTGGTTTCCGGACTAAGGGTTAAAACCAGAATTAACTGTAGTCAGATCTAACGGTCATGGCTATTGTAGCTTAACGCAACCCATCCATCCATGAAAGTAAAAGTACTTACCGCTCCCGTGTTTGACATGCTGTTCGGAATTCCACAGCACTGACATGTCCAGAAAGAAACTTCCTGGCTCGATCCGGTGATGCCGGCAGAATGCTGGTAAAGCCCGCCGTCATATCCGGGTAGAGAGAAGTATGTGCCCACAGCACTGGTAGCAGCAGCTGGGCCGAAATGGTACATGTCCTTGGGAGCTTCACACCGGTTGCACGCATCGCGAAAAGAATAATTGATGTTGTGACACGCTGCCGCAGATGAATTGCAGCCGGGAACCAGACATACATGGCAAATACATCACAACCAAAAGAGAATATATGAGCATTGATTAGCAATGCCAAAATAATCAGTGCAACTACGCTGTCAGAATCCAGGATGCTCTGAAGGTTGCATGGACCGCGATCAAAACACAGTAATGAAGTGGAAATTTAATTGATCAATCACATATTACTATTGGATGGCATTATCTGATCGACTATCAAGCAGACCGATTATCTCACTGACCGGGACAGCGCCAGTCTCCAGGCTTGGTTATCCTCTTTGAATTGCCACTGCCATTGCTGGCCCCACTCCCTGGCCGACTGGTCCTTCCAACTCCGTTCGCTTCTTTGAAAGACACCGTTAAATCCTTCGGGGCGTTCTTTGCCGCCTCGACGTGGCCATCGGCTGCATCACCATCCACATATGCGCCCACCTTGCCCTTTGATGCCTTCGCGAAATGGCGATGGTTATGCAAATCACCGACCAAAATGGCCGGAAACTCCTCGACCGACCCCGCAACCAATCCAGGGTCCTCAATCAAGCACACGGACTTCTTGGGTTGCTGACAACGGTTACACTCGACCCGGAAACCATAATTCACATTGCTGCACTTTGCACACGTCCAATCTGCTCTCTTTGCAGGCCGTGTTCCAACCATCCTGGAGCCAGGCAGCAGCACTGCACACATCCATCAACCATCAAAACAAGTAATTTCAATTAGCACGGACCGGCAAGTTGTCATGTTTTCTTTTAAAGTCATCTATTGTAAAACTGGCATTTTTCTTGTGCACGAACGAGCTTTGATCAAGTCACATACCAGGCTTTTAAAGCTGCAGGCTGTCAACGATGTCTGACATTCTCGATCTGCTGAATGGATACAGCTTTATAACTGCATTACTAATACTGCCTTCAGAATATTTCGTAAGTATTGACACAATGTTAAATCGTCAGATATATCTGACACCAACTAAATCGGCATTAGTCGGTCAAATCAATCGGCTATCCACATGAAGAGATATAAAGTATTAGATACAGTCGCTGCATGAAGGCAACTATGCTGATAACATACAATGATTAAAGTTATAGATCGATCGATCGATCGATCGACTGAGACTGAGAGAGAGAGAGAGAGAGAGAGAGAGAGAGAGAGAGAGAGAGAGAGAGAGAGAGAGAGAGAGAGAGAGAGAGAGAGAGAGAGAGAGAGAGAGAGAGAGAGAGAGAGAGAGAGAGAGAGAGAGAGAGAGAGAGTCTGAGAGAGAGAGAGTCAGAGAGAGAGAGAGAGAGAGAGAGAGAGAGAGAGAGAGAGAGAGAGAGAGAGAGAGAGAGAGAGAGTAGTCCAAGGATATAACGCACATTCGATCGGTAACGGCGTGAAGCCGATTGTGTGCACATTATATCCAATCCAGCAACAACACTATAAATGTCAACACGCAAGACATGATCCTTAGTACTACATTTCTAACGTTACTAGTTCACCCTACAGTACAGCTTAATTATTCACACCCCATGCCGACTGTCTGAGCTGAACTGTATGGTCGTCAACACAAATTAAGAAACAAAAGGTTACCAGCCTGCATGATAAAAATCCCTTTTTGAAATCATAATGATTCAGTTACAAACAAAAAATCCACTCCTTCTAATTATACACGTAGCCTGTAACGCATGCAAATGGTCTAAACCAATTTGCCTTGGATTATATAGTGTGAAAGACGGGGTCTGTATACAATGACATGAAACAATTCCTCGCGTCGGACATGGGGAAATTTGGCACACTAGCTGACACGTACAGCCGGCATTATATATATTTAGATGTACACATCTACTAGTACTATCAGGCAATTCACCGTACGTATATTGTACGCAGGTTGTTCACGTGAAGAAAAAAACCGAACTCAAACAACAGGCTGAGCTCACATGCAGATGCATGCAATGAGGCTGCAACTTAATTAACTAAAATGTCACGTCTTTCTGTCAGCAAATTAGCCATAACCATCACAATTTATATTATTGATAGCTGGAAAATGCAAGCCAACAAGTTGTAATAACTGCACAATATATATATAAAGCAAATAGAAACATGCATATTCCAAACTGCAGATTCAGTAGGGCCGCAGTCTACCGGGCATTGTCAGTATTATTGCGATGCCTGGAGCGTGCCAAGAAACTCATCATGACTCAGGTGACATAGCTTAAGCTGAAAAGTCACGAGCAATTCGAGATTTATACACAACCCTTGAAGACTGTTGCAGACAGCAGTAGTAGTAGCGCTGCGGTTGATGTCGCTAGAACAAATATGATCTGCATGCAATTGAACAACACGACAAGCTTAGGTAGCTGCGCATGCGCCCAATGCAAACATCTCGGACATGAATAAGATATTTCCGATATTAGCATAAAAGCGCTCGTACGTAAATAAAAGTGCTCTGCGTCATTCTGCGAATGGCGCAAAGATGCAAATATTACGCCCACGCGGTCAGCAATGTCACAGCTAGGCAGCACATGATCAACAAATAATATATTTGGTTTATATTCTCATGATCACGTCTGCGCGTGCGGGTGATCCCTGCGCGCAAGACCTGCCGAACACTACATTTATCCGATTTTTCATATCCGATCAGTGAATTGACCTAGGAATATTTCCTACCAAATTGCCAATATTATGAAACTGCCATTCATGCAAGGTAGCGACTGCGTCGTATATAGACCTACAGTTTATTTTGTGACGTCATTATACATTAATGACATAGCCGATGTATAGATAATATTAATATTCCACGTCGTCGCACGCAGAAAGTTATAATATTGACGGCGCGGCATTAATATAGAATGGTTAACGCACCTCAAACCAATATTTCAGCTCTTGTAAGAGACGTCAAGAGACTACGTGCACTGGCTGCGAATGGAGCACCACGCGAAGAGCCAAATTGGAGAGTGAGTTCATGAAGCAGCATGCAGCGCCAGGATCGATCACTAGCTAGCTGTAGTCGAGGCCCGCCAGTGGGAAGGATATTCATATTGTCATGGCGACAGCTTTCGCCCGCGACGTTTGAGGGCATATATGGGCGAGGGTAGCCCTTGCACCTGCCTCCACACACGCGCTTTCTGACTTTCTTTTAGAATGACGCCTGATGAGTGACGAAGCATTAACTTTGATGGTAGAAAATCAGCGCTGCTCTCCAGTTTGCGCCAACGTGCCAGTTTATCGCGGCTGCAGCACCGATTGATTTGAGTGAAATGACAGCACTTCGGCAATCTTGTGGCAGTTTTCATGAGCGCGGCAAGAGCTTCGCTTGAATGAGCACGCGAGGTCGTGGCAAAAGCCTGTCAGGAATCCGAATCTCAAGTGGTCGGTCTTCCGCTTCAGAAGAGCTATCAGTCAGTCAGTCAGTTGGATCCCAGGCCGGTCATAGCAGCCAGAGACTACTCAGAATAGCTATCATTACCGATCCTGGGTTTCCTATCCGTCCATGAAGATATGTACCTGAACTCTTCAGTTAGCAGAACTCGTGTCCGGACGAATCCAAGCTGTACAAATCCCCCGATACGCTGTCAGTGACGTTACTTCGGTTGCGGCCTTTCAAACGTCCACGATAAAGCCAAAAATATTTTGATGGATCGCGGGAGCGATCCTCCGGCCAGGGAATAAATTGCGTGCAATATACTACACCTCAGCAGCATCCTTTTACCTACTGTACTTTGCAGCAGTTTGCAGTGGCAACTGGCAAGACGTGGGAACTGGCAAGGAGGCGCAGAACGGTCAAGCGCGCTTCTGGGTTCAATCTGGGCTGGCCAGGTTTCAGTAGTTTCAGGCTGGGCTACAGTACTGTATAGCTGAACCCGTCCGTTGTTGTTGTTGTTGTTGCCCACGGAAGCGCATAATTTGGCTCTGATGACACAAACTCGAGTGCGGGGGTGAGTGCGGGGTTCCGGGACACCACCGCACTAAGTCCGACGCGCCTGCCCAGGCCACGCCGCGCCGGACCGGCACACGAGTTACGCGGGAAAAAAGGGCCTGCCGCGCCAATTACTGTAGGACTTGGCTAATTTCTTTGTTGACAACAAGCGCAGTCAAGGATGCAATTGGCATCATTGCATTATTTTTGCCAAGGTGCTGGCAATTTACGCTTGAAGGTGGCAAAAATCTGTTTTCTTTGTGATGCAGTAGTGACTATTGCCTGGCAATTGCGCAGCCGGGAACTGAGTTGGGCGACGAGAATGCCATGGTTGTTCTAAAGTATAATCATCGGACCCTAATTTGTCTAAAGTAGGAGACAAACAGTCTTTGACGTCCCTGGGATCCATAGCAATAAAAATTCTGCTTTCTCTACTCGCAGTAATGTCGGCACACTTAGTTTCCTCTTCGAATCGATCTTTTGTCTGGCAATCTTTCCCTCTCTCGTTTTTTTCTCCCTCCCTCCCTCCCTTGCTCGCTCCCTCCCTCCGTCTCATGCGTTCCTCCAACGTCCCGTCCTGTCTTCTTCCCCCACCCTGCCTTCTCTCGTTAGCTTCCGAGCTTTTTATGCATTGCCTCTCCATACCTCGCTACCAAGTTTCCAAGTAGACCTTGAAGAGATATACCGGGAAATGCGTCTGGACGCGGTCATCGTGCGCGCCTTTCTCTTCTGATTTTCTGCGTAAAGCTTGGTAGCACACCTTGTCGGCCCTCGCGGAACTGTCAGCCCGTATCTGGGAACTGGACCACATGTATCTGTTACAGTATCTTGCTTATTTTGCGTAGGTTGCTAGTGTTGCTGTATCCTTCAAGTTTAGTGTTGCAGAGTGTGACTGACCACTGTATCATTTGGTGATGGGTTTGTTGAATGCTGGGTTTGTTCTTGTATGAGTGTTTGTATAGGGATCCTTGTGTCCTAAAGTAGAAAGCTGGTCGTTGATACTGCTTCTTCTTTTTTTAGAGTAGCCCTTGGGACATGCAGGCAAGGATGGCATTACAAACACTACAATACGGTTCGTAGGAGACGCGAAATGAGTGAGAATGTTACCCGAGCGGTAACGAGGATTTGCACCGTTGATTTTAACATATGTTTCTTTTTTTGCGCCATTTGGCGAGCATCGACTGGAGCCTGAACCTAGCGGGGGGAATCGTGCGGGGGAATCTTGCGGGGGAATCTTGCGGGGAAAAATTCCGAACGTGATTTTAGCGAAGTCCTACTATACTTTGCTTGGTACACGGTACTACAGTTTCGTCACTGAAAATTTTCTGTAGTTGCGTTGGTTTTTCGTACGTTCCGCTGAAATTTTTGTGTTCAGTGCCCAGATCACAATTTGATCCGGGCACAAAATGATTGGCTGTACGGTACGAACCAAAAACGAAATTTTAGTATCTAAGTTCCGCAGCGCTTGCTGAATTTGCCCCGGAAGCCCGGGGGCACTTTCCCCGCTGAAAAAGGTGTCCGCGGAAGCGTATTGTAGTGAATATCAATGAAATACAGTACCAAGCTTTTTACCACTGACGTGCATTGTAAAATAGGTGCAGGCAACTGCCGTGCACATGCCGTGCCTGAAAATTGTTGAGCCCATGGTGAGCTTTTTTGGTTATTTGGTAATTACAGCGTCAATACGTTGTCTAATGTCAACCAACGTGGATCGACCTGGGCTGAGGTTGTCAGTGTGTGCGTAAATGTAAAGCACACATGTATGGCTCGCATGTTTGGGAGCCGATCCTAGCCGAATCACACTTTGTTGGCACCCATGCCTGCAGCTAGTGGGGTCTTTGTGGCTAGGTACCTTGGGACAGTGTTGGGGTTGGCTAGCTAGACTACGTGCAAGATGATTCCACCACTGGCCATCAGTGGCTCGGTCCTTAGAGCAGCCAACATACCAGCATACTCGCGCATATTTCAGCTTTAGCACACCCACAGTTTGCCATAGTCCAACGAGCGTTGAACGCAGCTGTGGCCTGCCTTCGGGCATGAGTGAGGACGCAGGTGTCTTTGCCCCTTTCCCACTGTGCAACTTACAGGGACTGGAAAGCACTCTAGGTGCTACATGCCCACCCCACCGAGGCATGCTATAATTTATTTAATTTAATTTTAGAGCAGGAAACATGTTCCTGTCATCCATGAGATAGCGGCCATTGGCATTGTGAGGATGGATGCACGTCAGATCATATAGTAAGAATTTGGACAATCAAGAATGTGTTTGACGCTCTTTCAACCCAAATTAAGGTTTGACTGATAATTTGGTCGGGGCTCATTGCTCAACCATTCCAATGGGGATGTATGCTCGTTGACGCAGTCAATCATGACATCTTATGATTATTACTTACGGCAACGTGACGTGTGGATCCGCCAATAAATTAGCTATCAAGGTCAACCAGCATCGGTATGCATTATTAAATCAGCAGACGCATGCATGTGTTGAATGTTAGCAACGCATACCTTGTGTTGGCCGGCCACCTGCAAAATTACTGACCAGGTAGATGTTGAAGAACCTCACAATCATCCAGTTGTCGCATGGATCCTAGCTAGCCCACGAGAAAAATTTTCAAGGTGCCCAGTTTTATAGCAGTATGCATATAAGACACATGATACTGCACCACTGCGGCTAGCTTATGACTGTCCCCATCCCCCCTTCCCCATTCCATCAGGAAATATGCTGACGCTGTCTACGTGTTTATTAATTTATTCATTCATGACTGTGTAACATGGCCAACGTGAAGGCAGGCCTTTATGATAATGGGCCCTTCAACTCGAGAGCTCCATCCATTGCAGCCCTTGGGCATTTGCAGCTGCCAGCTGATAATGCTCCAATATGAGGGTAGTCTTGGAATCTTCATGCCGAAAGCTCGGTCACCACCTCCTGCATTAAGAGCAAATAGACAAGCACTGAGTTTAGAACCCTGGACTCAACCACACACAAACAATGATTCGTGACAAGCTATGGATGAAAAACTTCAGGAATCTCTTTTTCTAATTGCGTACATATGGGCATTACATGCACATGCACAACCACAATACAATAACGGGGGAGAAAAAGGGAAAAGGAAGCCCAGCAGAGAGAGACGCAGTGAGAGGGAGTTCGTTAGGTTGGCAGTCGGGCAGTCGGGCAGTTGGGCAGTTGGGCAGTCGGGCAGTCGGGCAGTCGGGCAGTCGGGCAGTCGGGCAGTCGGGCAGTCGGGCAGTCGGGCAGTCGGGCAGTCGGGCAGTCGGGCAGTCGGGCAGTCGGGCAGTCGGGCAGTCGGGCAGTCGGGCAGTCGGGCAGTCGGGCAGTCGGGCAGTCGGGCAGTCGGGCAGTCGGGCAGTCGGGCAGTCGGACAGTCGGGCAGTCGGGCAGTCGGGCAGTCGGGCAGTGGGCAGTCGGGCAGTCGGGCAGTCGGGCAGTCGGGCAGTCGGGCAGTCGGGAAGTCGGGCAGTCGGGAAGTCGGGCAGTCGGGCAGTCGGGCAGTCGGGCAGTCGGGCAGTCGGGCAGTCGGGCAGTCGGGCAGTCGGGCAGTCGGGCAGTCGGGCAGTCGGGCAGTCGGGCAGTCGGGCAGTCGGGCAGTCGGACAGTCGGGCAGTCGGGCAGTCGGGCAGTCGGGCAGTTGGGCAGTCGGGCAGTCGGGCAGTCGGGCAGTCGGGCAGTCGGGCAGTCGGACAGTCGGGCAGTCGGGCAGTCGGGCAGTCGGGCAGTCGGGCAGTCGTGCGTGCGTGCGTGCGTGCGTGCGTGCGTGCGTGCGTGCGTGCGTGCGTGCGTGCGTGCGTGCGTGCGTGCGTGCGTGCGTGCGTGCGTGCGTGTGTGCGTGCGCGCGCCCCCGCCCCTGCCCCCGCCCACACACAACATGCCTGTGAGGAATGACTTCGCCGAAGGACATTGGCTCTTGCACAGTGTATTACCTCCACATGTATGCCTCGGCAGCTTGAGCTCCATCACAAGCCGTGGTCGACAGCCGCTTGGCCGCCTTCCGGCATGGCCAATGATGAATCCGACGCTTCAGCAAGTGGAAAAGAACATAGTGGATTGCTTTGGGCTCGGGACCCCGCACCATTGCTTGCCTCACTGGCAGCATCTTTCTGCAATCGGCCCATGACGCTCAGCTTCTGTTTCTTTGCCCCACCATTCCGACGGACAAATGCACGTTTGACACCACATTGTTGCCCGAATACAGCGGGGTCGTGCCGAATGTCTCGAGTGCCTCTCCTGACCGCAGGTTTATCAACAAGGCGCAAGGTAGGTGTAGGCGGAACATTGCCCACTGCTGCCCTTTGCCTATCCAAGCGCACAAAGTCTTCAATTTGTCGCGCCACGTCCGCCAAAGCTAGACTTGTGAGCTCTTGGGCGCGCCGCAAACCATCCTCGGTTGCCGCCCCATCCCATGCAGCCTCGATTCGGCTAAGCATCTGCCGATTCTTCTCCTTCACGGAAGATGATGCTTGACCTTTGTCGTGATTGGCAGGTTGACCAAAGTCGGGTGGCTGGGCGTCATCGGGAGTTTCATCGACGTCAGCCGTGTCAGGAAAATCCGAAGCCTCCCCTTTCTCAGATGGAGTTGCCTTGTTTCTCACCCAGAGCAATTCCTCAAGGAAGTGCACACAAGAGTGCTTGTTTGGCGGAACACCGAATGCTGCCCGGCGTTTGATCACAAGCTCAATGTCCTCACGGGTAGCCACACCGGAGAGCATGAGGTCGACCAAGAAATGATGACAAATGTTTCCTGTTTTAGAGTCGGTGCAGTCGCAAGTGGCCGTGTTAGAGTTGAGGTCAATATTAAATGACCTCACGCAAGTCACGAAATCCACCACAACGCGACGGGATGTGCAAGAACCATCCGTGACCATCTCCGCCCAGCAGCTCCTGGTTTTACCTTGCTGTATTTCCGCTTGGAGATTACACGCCTTGTCAAGCTCCGCCATCTCTTCTTTCCGCCGACGGTGATTTATGATGACACCACGGGTTTTGAGCTGTTGGTCCCTTTCCAGCCACCCAACAATCAACCCAACATGTAAATTAGCCAGTCAAGACGTTGGCGCCCACGGTTATGCAGCCAAGTATACTTGAGGGTTCGATGATACCGTTCAAGAATATTGTTCGTATCATGTTGGGCATAATCCGCCACCCTAAACGCTTTCGCCCACATGTGCAGCTTGTCCTCCCATTGACTGCGCATGTAGTCGACAAATGCGGGGGTAATGGGGTCCCACTTGGTATAAAACTGGGTGAGCCGGCATTGCACCGCACGTACTTGCGCCTCCGCATCCCCGGCAAGGCGCGAGCTCATGTAATACAAGATGGCATTAAGCTCTTCCATCAGTTCCATACGGACCTTGGCACCTTTCACCTTTGTTAATAGGTTCGTGCACCAAGCGCGCTGGACGTGCCATGAACACAAAAAGATCTTGGTAGCTGGGAACACCCGCTTCAATGCGTTCATTTCAGCGTTTGAACAATCGATGATGATTGTCAACGGGGGCTTCGTTTCACAGCCATCCACCACAGCTTCTAGAAATGCCTCATACACGGCACTGGTCTCCGCGCTGGCAAGGCACCAAGCCACTGGCACACCATTACCAAAAGCATCCACGACCATGAGCGTCACCAGTGAGAAACCCATGGTGGATACCCCAAATGTGCTATCCAAAAATGCCTTCTTTTGCCCATGCAGTTTATACATTTCCCGCTGCCATGCATTCTGGTACACTAGCACAAAGGGGGAAAGTTGGACTGTACCGTCCGGGGTCATCTCCTGGGGTTGGTAGTAGCGGACGTTGTCCCCCAAGCGCGCTGCCCATAATTCCACGCTTTCTGCTTCTTCTGCATGGAACTTCCACGCCGTTGAAAGCAACTTGTCTTCCATGTTTCTCACATCCGCTGCAGTCAACGCGTAGTCCCTTTGCTTGATAGCCTCCTCGGATCCCAGCAAGTCCTCTAAGCTTCTCTGCCATTCTCGGATGATAGCATTACAATTAGCCCGCTGCCCATCCTTCAGGTCACTCATCTTACCGCATAGAAACTCCCGGCAACGTTCGCTTAGTCGTTGTCCACCTTCGTAGATGTCCCTGGCCAGCCCAGTTGCCCCATGCTCATGCCTGAACTCGGAGTACGTGATATATGATGTGCCGAGGTTCTCACGTAACTCCACGATACGCCATGAAACCCGACATCCAACGCACATCTCACCCCTCAATTTAGACGCCCGCGCCTTAGGGTGCCCACGCGGCAGTTTCTTTGGGTTGACCCTGCAGCTGCCATACCTCGCACAGGTGTACCGCGCAAATGCCTTGTTGGCACTTGGGTGACGCTCATGGTCCTTTCCACCCCCATCTTCCTCCTCATCCCCAGAATCGCTGTCCGGATCATCCTCCTGCACTTCTTGTCCGGCAGCTAATGTTGATGATGCACCCCGCGGGGCGGAGGGCACGGCAGCCGGGGCGGAGGGCACGCAGCCGGGGCGGAGGGCACCGCAGCCGGGGCGGAGGGCACAGCAGCCGGGGCGCAGGGCACCGCAGCCGGGGCGGAGGGCACAGCAGCCGGGGCGCAGGGCACCGCAGCCGGGGCGGAGGGCACGGCAGCCGGGGCGGAGGGCGCCGCAGCCGGGGCGGAGGGCACCGCAGCCGGGGCGCAGGGCACGGCAGCCGGGGCGGAGGGCACGGCAGCCGGGGCGCAGGGCACGGCAGCCGGGGCGCAGGGCACGGCAGCCGGGGCGCAGGGCACGGCAGCCGGGGCGGAGGGCACCGCAGCCGGGGCGGAGGGCACAGCAGCCGGGGCGGAGGGCACCGCAGCCGGGGCGGAGGGCACAGCAGCCGGGGCGCAGGGCACCGCAGCCGGGGCGGAGGGCACGGCAGCCGGGGCGGAGGGCGCCGCAGCCGGGGCGGAGGGCACCGCAGCCGGGGCGCAGGGCACGGCAGCCGGGGCGCAGGGCACGGCAGCCGGGGCGGAGGGCGCCGCAGCCGGGGCGGAGGGCACGCAGCCGGGGCGGAGGGCACGGCAGCCGGGGCGCAGGGCACGGCAGCCGGGGCGCAGGGCACGGCAGCCGGGGCGGAGGGCACGGCAGCCGGGGCGCAGGGCACGGCAGCCGGGGCGGAGGGCACCGCAGCCGGGGCAGAGGGCACGGCAGCCGGGGCGGCATCCAGTGGGGCGTCCGAAGGCGGGGCGCAAGCTTTTGATGTCTTTTGTGCATTGCTCTCGTTTCGTCTACAACGAGGCTTGCAGTTTGCCCTTTCGCCCTCGCCGCTCAAATAGTCAGCGGTTCTGTTGGTTGGTAAGCTAGATCGCAAAAGGACCCTTTGCTTTGGACCTTTATCGCAAAACACCAACACCCAGTTGAGGTCGTGAAAATTTAGGGGCCCATTCTTGAGCTCTTGCTTGTTGGCTTTGTCGAGCGCCTGATTAGCGAGCTTGGGGGTCTCATATATTTGACCGCAGTCAACATTGGGGTAAGGCTTCAGGGCGTCAATAAATTGGTTAATCTCCGTAGTGCTCAAGGTGCTGCTCGATATTGAAACGCCACAAACACGGAATACAGCAAAGTACAAAGCATTCATGTAAGACAATGCGGGACAAATGGGTAACAAATGGGGAGAGTTATATTAATGAAAAGAGACAACGAACTTGGAAGCATGGCACGCCGAGCCCCCGAGTAAAGGTTAAACATTTAGCCACCACGCATTGGGCTTGCCATGAACACCCCATGGAGCGCTATGCTAAGGTTTTCTTGCGACCCCATGTTGTGTGTGGCTTGTCAGTAATGTGCTAGTAGGAAAGGACAAGCCACGAGGTTAAGATAAGATTACGCCCGGCATAGGGCTGCCAAACGGGCTCATCTACCATAAACGCTGCAATAAGGCTTCTGTAGAATAAAAATCTATTTCCAAGCAAAACCATACCGTAAACCAAAACTAGCAGGCCATAAAGACCAATCACAGGCCAATCAACAAAACCCAAAGAACATTCAGCCAAAAGAGTTACATTATGCACTACTACAATATTTGATATGGCCTTGGTGAACACCATGAAAGCTAAGGCAACTAAGAGACTGTGCTTGATAAACGACGCAAATCAGAAAAAGGTTGTTCAATGTATTGATGACATGTAGAGTAAAAACAACACGCGCATACCCAGGCGTACCTTTTCTTGGAGCGTACAGCATCCGCGCACCCCGTGCAGTATAAATGAGAGCCAACGAATTGAAGTGGTTCACGGCCGGCCACAAGTGGATTGTCCGGATGGGTGCCCGTGTTGTCACAGCAGCGCCTCCCAGAAATACCTCTGCGAGCACACTTGTAGGAGGCCTTCCTTTTCCTGGTTGCCTTGTTTGTGCCTTCACAACTGGGCACTGGTGTTGGATTTTGTCTTGAACTTCCCTGTTTTGGGTCAGCAACATAAGAAATTAAACACGATGTTCAGAAACTAATTACAAGTTACAACATAGTCATGGATTTGGTGGGTGCAATTAGCTGGGGACGCCATAAACATAAGTTGCCATTATGAAGCTCACTAACTGCCTTATATGCAAATAACTCCATTATCATGGAAAGATGCTTACAACAAGAACATTCCAGACCATGTCGCTACCAAGCATGAGCGAGTTCGAACGGGAAAATGAGATAACGACATGGAAGGGCAACGTACGTTGGAAAACGGTTGTCCGCCGTGCTGACCAATCGGTGCCGGCGCTGCCGCAGGTGGAGGTGCTCCAACATGGGAAGGTGGCGGAGAAAGTGGCGGAGAAGGTGGCGGAGAAGGTGGCGGTGGCGGTGGCGGTGGCGGTGGCGGTGGGGGTGGCGGGGAAGCAGAGAAAGATAATACGTGAGAGTACGTAATACGCAAGAGTACGCGTATCCGTAGGCATACGTTTAACATCCGTACGGCAAAGCTGCGTATGATGTATAGTCTGCGTACGAAACGTATCATATGCCACACTATTTCCCTTTGCGGGGAAGGTGGCGGGGGAGGGGGAGGGATGCTTTCCCCGCGCTGTGAGGAAGGATGCTTGCGTTGCCGCACCGCTTTACGCCGAGCGAGAAGGCGGCGAACAATACCGCGATGCCTGGGTCGCCGAACTGACTGCCGTTTTGGAGCGATGCATTGTGCCTTGTGCCAAATGCAGACATGGACATAAGGAGAGCACCTCGGCATATCCCTGCTCAGCAACGCGCAAAAGGAAAAAGGGCAGCGAAGAAAGAAGTTATGAACTACCTCGATCGCACCTCAAAATGGCCAAGCAAGTCTAGGCATAGCTGCATGGGGCTGCCAATATAACTCCAAAAATAAACCCTAACTTAAGAATAGCTTCCGCTAGATCCCAATAGGCTAGGCCCACCGCGTGCCGCACGTGGCGCCAAGAAGTATCTGAAACAACTCATCATTGTGTATTCCGCTGGAAACTGAAAGAGGAGCATTCAGTGCATTAGTCGTTTTAGGGTAGCATGGATTCCTTACCTCAGACCAACATGTAGTGCCAATAACGCCAAGGTGATCCACCATGTGGATGCATGAAGATCTGCACCACATTGCCGCGTGACAAGGTATGAACATACCAACAAAGTTGCAGAGCAAGCCGTTCTCAGGAGGGCTATTACCCAACCATAAAGCCCCATGGCATAACGCTTCCATCTCGTGCAAAAGGACAACTATGACCTAGAAATTCAGAAAATATATTCTTAGTCTTTCCCTCTACTCCTTGCTTACCTGGGTTGATAGGCGCGACAACTGAAAACTTCGCAGGCACCCGCGCGCGCTCTTGCACCGCCACATGCCCTACATGGATAACCACCAACCAAACATGAAAAAAGGGTATAACTAGAAGGATTAAGGAAAGAGGAAATGCATTTAATTCATATAGTTAATATCGCCATGAAATTGTATGTTGAAGTAATAATGGGCCGAAATATGCACATCGGGAACACGTCCCATTAATGCACATGCGAAGCTAATGTCAGGACAACGCATCATTAACAAGGGGGGGTCCGCATGCGCAAGACGAAGCAAGTACAGTTAATATGATGTGCCATTTGGACAGAAACTGGAATAAGGGCTTAACGCCTTACCTAAGGCACAGACCCACACGATGCCGCTGACCGCTAGAAAAATTGCGAGGATGGCCACCAGCACACCCTGTCTGGTGCTGGTCAAGCAGCAAAGGCAGGGCCGGGCCATGAAAGCTGGAGGTCACGAGCACTTTGTTGCAGTGGATGTAAACGACCCCCCTGTTTGGAGCACAAAAGGCGAGAAGCAAATTAAAAACGGAAAGCGCCAGTCATACACCGCGCAGCTCGCGAGAATTCCAGGAACCAGTTTTTGTGTGATATTCGCATTTAGATGTCGTGCATAACCATTCCTTTATTATCGCACACACCAGTAAACAGTACAAGGATTTGCGTCAACCCAGCTAAATGCCGAGGGTGCCACGGACGTGTATGCCAGCGATGAGCTCGAGTCTGGCGAGCAATCACTCAAACATGTCCACTGTCCCTAAGCCGAGCATCACCCTAACATGTCCGCCATTGCTACGTTTTATCATCCTTGACTGCGCTTGTAGTCAACAAAGAAATTAGCCAAGTCCTACAGTAATTGGCGCGGCAGGCCCTTTTTTCCCGCGTAACTCGTGTGCCGGTCCGGCGCGGCGTGGCCTGGGCAGGCGCGTCGGACTTGGTGCGGTGGTGTCCCGGAACCCCGCACTCACCCCCGCACTAGAGTTTGTGTCATCAGAGCCAAATTATGCGCTTCCGTTGCCCACCCCGCACATGGGCAGCAGAGATTTGGAAACGGCCGAGGGCCAGGACACTGAAACCCGTCCGTGCTGAATAATCAGGCGGAGCCAATTTTCGGAAGAACCGTTAGGTTCGCCAGAATTGGCGAAGCTTATCAGGCGGAGCCAATTTTCGGAAGAACCGTTAGGTTCGCCAGAATAGGCGAAGCTTATAAGGCCGTACACGTGAGAAAACATAGGATTAGGGGATGAAAAATTGAAAATCCGTCAATCCATCCATCCATCCATCCATCCATCCATCCATCCATCCATCCACCGAATTTGTCCCGAATTTGCAAGCAGAAGGGTGAGGTTCTTCCGAAAATTGGCTCCGCCGTAGAGTTTCAACGGGCAAGTTGCAAACACGCACGTTACTTGATAAGGCCGTACACGTGAGAAAACATAGGAATAGGGGATGAAAATCCGTCAATCCATCCATCCATCCACCGAAATTTGTCCCTTATTTGCAAGCAGAAGAGTGAGGTTCTTGGCTCCGCCGTAGAGTTTCAACGGGCAAGTTGCAAACACGCACGTTACTTGATATTGCTGTTCAGTGCCAGCCTAGCGACATCACCTGACGTATCTGACGACGTACTACGTAGTAATAGTAACTACACCCCCTCCACACGTTTAGGATTGGGTTGAGTCCCGCGCCGGCGTACCGAGTCAACACCAGTGGGCAGTGGCCAGTGTGCCGCGGTCAGCTCGGTGAGAGATGGCAGTAGCAGGTTCCACAAACCGCTGCGACAGGATGTGGTCATGACAGTGTGGCCGTGCACATACTGGTAAATGGCAATTACACACTGGTAATTGCTATCGAACACACTGGTAATTGCTATCGAACACACTGGTAATTGCTATCGAAGTGAAAATAAACTCCACACTGAGGATTGAAAGCGTAAGACATCGACATTCTTTACTGGGAGTTACTGTTTGTTTGGTATTAAGCTTACACAGGTTGCTGAGTAAACCAAGGCGACAGGTGGTACAAATTGTACAGGTGGTACAAGTTGTAGTACTAGTGTTAAAACAAATGCTTTACTATTGCAACCAGGCATGCCGGGAAAGCGTTTTTGCAACCTAGTCTGTTTTTAGGTTTATGAAGACGAGGGTGGAGAGTTTGTTGATGTCGCTGGCATGAAGTCGCTGGCATTACCTCAACAGAACTCTCCTCGCTGCACGGAGCACGGGCAGGCGGGCTGATTAGACCCTTTTGGAGTTTTGACAGCTAGAATCCTTTTGCGACAAGTAACAGCCTGGCTTGGAGGCGGCGTTGTCATGGAGTCTTACCTCAACCATGTTGCGCAAGACTTTGAGGCCCGGTTTCCCGACGTGGCCACCCTAAACAATTTTCGGAAATGTTTGCAGCAGCCAGGGATGTCAGCTGAGGTAATTTCCAAGGCTATCCTGCCCATGTCTTCCATGTCAACAGTGTCGCGCTGTGTACGTCTAGCAGTTTCCGCGGGTGGCATCCAGCAGGTTTTGAGTGTGGCGGGTAATGGGCGAGCCACGTAGGCAGCCCTGGTGGGGAAGACACCCCCAAAAATGCTTCATGACAGGCACGGTCACTCGAGTTCACTAGTCAATCGTTGGAACCGTGATGTCCCTCCGTCTGCATGCCCCTGGCTGCAGCTCAGTATTGGTGCCGTTGTATCATCGGGCCGCCTGGCTGCAGCTCAGCATTGGTGCCGTTGTATCATCGTGCCACCTGGCTGCAGCTCAGCATTGGTGCCGTTGTATCATCTTGCCACCTTACTGGCTGGTAAGAGACTCACCGCACCTGGAGGTTGCCAGCATAACGTACGCAGGTTGGAGGCCCCATATCGTAGGGCACATGCCGGTTGCAGGTCATCCTCCGGGCATTCACCCCCTCAGTGAGCCCATCCCTCTCTCTCCACGCGCAACGCTTTGCAGCGCAACCGTCGGTTGGTGTCCCATCTCATACCTAGGTCTGGGCCATCCGGCCCCCTTACACTCACCGGTAGACTCGCCGGCCAAGAATCGCCCACACACCCGCTTTCTATCCCCTTACACACTCGCCGGCCAGGAATCTCACCGTGTCGAAGGTTCCCCTCCCTCCCCCCTTGCTGTGCTCCGTGTGCGTCATGGGGACATGGGGATGGGCGGACCGGTGTGGCGACGGGCCATGGGGACGATGGGACCCGACCCGGTTGGACTGAGTGCGGCTGAGGCTCTTTGCCAGCCAGAGTGTGTGCCACGGAGCTGCCCCTCAGATGCCACACGTAGTGGCAGGCGGCATGCACAGCCCATGCAACGTGGCTGGTTTGTCGCATGCACGGCAGATGCAACGTGGCTGGTTTGCAGCATGCCCGGCGCTCTCTGCCCTCCCGGCACTTCGCTAGCGCAATTTGGTGGTGGCCATTCAGGTTGCTAAGCCTAACACTCAATCGGTCGTGTTGTTTCCAAAGGATACTTTTTGGGGAAACATTTCTAGTTTTGGCAATATTTTTCGTGAGTGGCATCCCAGTGACATCCAGATGGGGGGTTGTGAAAGGTTAAGGCTAAGCCCTAAAGCAGGAGGAAGGGGGTTCAAAACTTGGGGGGTCCATAGGCCATAGGCCTTGTGGCTGGGATCAGACTCCCGTGCCCTCTGCCTCCTGCCATGCTTTGATCTGTTTCTGACATTTCTGGCTACATTGCCTTCTTTTCCCCGCCATCAGTCCACCGACCTCTGTCTGAGTGAGTCCAACGTGTGCACGCATCCATCCTGTCTACCGCGTT
>RPFO01000418.1:2617833-2622833 GCA_009746045.1 Mesostigma viride
TCGCGGTGCCCCCGACCATGACTTGGCCCTTTCTCATCCACCCCCCCTCTTGTCCCTACCCCCCAACCTTGCCGATGACCTACTTTACCCTACCACGCACAGCCCTTCCCACCCACCTCGCCCCGCCACTCACCTTGCCTTCTCACCCACCTCGCCTTGCTACCCGCCTTGTTACACCCGCCCACCCGCCCACCCATGGGGCAGATTGACGACGCCATGTGCGTGCTCCTGTTTGACTGGTACCAGTCACGCCAGCGGCCGCTGCAGGGCGTGCTGCTGTCGGTGCTGCCGGCGGTGGCGGGGGAGTACCTGCTGCGCTCCTCGCACACGCTCGGCGCGCAGCACCAAGGTGGGGCCATGCTGGGTTCGAGGGGTTTCTAGCGCGGGTTGGTGGGTGGGTGGGTGGGTGGGTGGGTGGGTGGGTGGGTGGGTGGGTGGGTGGGTGGGTGGGTGGGTGGGTGGGTGGGTGGGTGGGTGGGTGGGTGGGTGGGTGGGTGGGTGGGTGGGTGGGTGGGTGGGTGTGGGTGGGTGGGTGGGTGGGTGGTGGGTGGGTGGGTGGGTGGGTGGGTGGGTGGGTGGGTGGGTGGGTGGGTGGGTGGGTGGGTGGGTGGGTGGGTGGGTAGGTGGGGTAGTTGCGTGGCTGGGTGGCTACAAGACGAGTGCATGTGCAAGGTGGGTGGTCTGCCTAGCGGGTGGCGCTTGTGGTTGATGCGGTCCAGGGTGGGTGGTCACAAGTCTGGAGTCAGGCGTCAGGGCGAGCGCCCTCTACGAAGGGTGCCGTACAGAATGGTTACCTACAGGCACCAATAGGCAAGGTACCGATAAGGCACCAATAAGGCACCGATAAGGCACCGATAAGGCACCGATAAAGCACCAATAAGGCACCGATCAGGCACCAATGTTGGGGGAGAGGGTGGGGATGTAGAGGACACGCGCGTTTGCGTGAAGTATGGGGTGCAAGGGCGGCGTCGAGAGGTAGGAGGGTCTTTGGGGCGGGGACACAGCGCACTATTGTAGCTCACAGCCGCCAGTGCCTCAAGGGGGCTTGATTATGAACATGTTGTGTGCGCCCCATCAGGCCGGTGTACTGTCCCACTGTATGTAAGACTCAATAACACTCCTACTAAAGGCTTTACAAATATCACCATTTATAATATTTAAAGACTTCGCAAATATCATTTATAATATAATAGTTGATAACAACCCTATTGAAGGGATGTTCTGGGATGCATCTCCGCACTGCCAGCCTGTGCCCATGCATTTCCCTCGGAAGATTCTGACGGAAAACCTTCCGTGGAGCATACTTAATACCTTCAAATGTGAAGCCATTCCCATGAGTTGAACACACCACTTGCACGACCCACCCTTGGCGCAACCCATGATTTGACGATTGACCCTTGTAACCGGAACGCACTACCCTCGGAGCAACCCATTTCCCATGTCGCCGCCCACACATACACTTCAGGGCGTGCCTGATCGTATCATATTGGATGCAGTATGGGGTCACCATGGCTGTACGATGCCATGCCCACCCATGCACATGACCTGTGTGGCCGCCCACGTACAGGCTTCGAGGCGTGCCTTATCGCTGTGTATGCTGGCAACCGCAAGGGAGAGGGCGACGTGGCCGCCCCCACCGGGGACCGGACGGCGGATGATGCGGGGGGCTCCAGCACGGCCAACGTGCGCGGGGAGGGCGGCAGCAACGGGGCGGGGCTGAGGGGGGAGAGCGCCACGGTGGGTGCCCGAAGCGAAACTGTGTGTGTTTGTGTGTGTTTGTGTGTGTTTGTGTGTGTGTGTGTGTGTGTGTTTGTGTGTGTGTGTGTGTGTGTGTTTGTGTGTTTGTGTGTTTGTGTGTGTGTTTGTGTGTGTGTGTTTGTGTGTTTGTGTGTGTGTGTGTGTGTGTGTGTGTTTGTGTGTGTGTTTGTGTGCGCGTGTGAGTAAGCGAGTATGTGTGTGTGTATGTGTCTAGTTGTATGATGCAAGCACACGAGCAGGTGTGTGTGTGGGCAGTTAGCCCCACTTGATGCTGACAGCCGTCGTGGCTGTGGGTGTGTCAGTGATGACAGCACAGATGCCCAATAGGGTGGGTGGGGGAAAGAGAAGAAGAGGGAGAGGGGGATCCGCTGCTTTGCAAGGCGAGGACCTCGGGCTCCGCAAGGGCGTCAAATTGTGAAAATGTTGATTGGGGAAAAGGGCGGGAGAGAGGAGAAGCTGCAGGGAGATAGCATCCTTTACATGCAAGTTTGGGGAGCACCACACTGCAGTGCGCATTTGGTCTTCTTCTTTACTAACTCCTTTTCCCGGCCGCAGCGCCCACCTTTGGCGCGGCTGACAGCAGCTTCATGTGTCCTCACAAGCACCACCGGGATGCGTGCGTGCATTCTCAAATTTAAGAATCAAATACTCCAAAATGTGAGAGAGGGTGTTTCATCGAAGAAACCAAAGTTCCAGGATCCCTGCTTCCTTCATCCATGCATGCTTCACCTTGGCTGTTACATGGGGAAATCTTCTCGTTCCTTACCCCTCCGTCCCTCCCAACCTGGGACCATGGCGGCAACACCCTTCTCCCTCTTTTCGGACATCCTTGTTTCTCTTGTTTTGGACATTATTATTTCCTGCCCCCCCCCCCCTAAGCAGAGCCACTCCTCCCGCGCGGGCGTCTCCACACGGCGCTCCCCCGGCTCCTTCACGATGCCCTCCGTGACCTCCCCCTCGCTCTACAACCATATGGGGTCGCTGGCCCCCGGTGCCGCCCCCATCGTGGAGGGGGACCCCGCGATGCTCATGCTCTCCCCTACGGGCCAAGTCCACGACAACTTCATGTTCTTCGCCACCAACTCGCTGTGCCACAAGTACGGCAATGGCCGGTTGGCGTACACGGACCTGCCCACGCCGTCCTCGTTGGTCAAGGGGATCGCTGCGTCAGCGCGCCCGGTTCTGGTGGGGTGTGCGCTTGGGCGCTGGCTGGAGGAGCTGCCGCACGTCCCGGCCGCCAGCCAGCTGCTGTTTGTGCGCTTCTGCTGCAGGTGGGTGAACAAGTGCGACCGCTTTGCGAGGCAACCACCCACCGGTTGTAGATACCTGTATTGGTGGCCGCGATGTGCCCACTATAGTGTCTAGCTTTCTGCTGCGACCGCTTTGCAAGGCAACTGTTTTATTGAATGGGAGGATACCACAACTTCTGGTGCTAGCGCGGTTGAAAAGTGCTCGTGCGGCGATTCCTTGCCCCTGTTGCAGGTGGGCGAGGTGCTCTTGGGTAATGTATACAGACCTCACAGTGCTTACGGAAGCAGTGAGGGGGCTTCGGAAGTAACCTGCGTGGCTCACGTGGGTCCGATGGTTATCCTGCCACCCGTCCCCCCGCGTGGTTCATAGCTGTCGAACGGTTATCCTGCCACCATTCACTGCGCATGAGCATGACTCGTTCAATGATGCTGATGTTGGGGTGGGGCACGCTTTCTGTTCCCCAGCAGAAGCGTCAATCCGTTGCATGAAGCTCGTTAGTGCCCGATAGGTCTACAGCTCTTCTGTTGCGTGTTGCTCGGGGCTGCGAAGGGCCTCGTGCTGAGGTTGGAGAGATTTGGAGCCTTGCTCGCTGCGTTTTCATTTCTTTTTTTATCTTGCACATCCTACCATCCAATGCCTCACGCCACTCATCGCTTTCAACCCCCCCCCCCCCTCGTATCTCCGTGTCAAGCCTCTCCAGATGCCTTTTAACAGCAAGCCCGTTACTTCAGGTGTCTACCGCCCCAAACCCTCGTACCTCTCCGTGCTATGTCCATGTGTATGAATGA
This sequence comes from Mesostigma viride, assembly GCA_009746045.1. Classification (NCBI taxonomy): domain Eukaryota; kingdom Viridiplantae; phylum Streptophyta; class Mesostigmatophyceae; order Mesostigmatales; family Mesostigmataceae; genus Mesostigma; species Mesostigma viride. The sequence goes on from RPFO01000418.1 coordinate 2,621,631, forward strand.
TCAAGTGATGTGATGGAATAATGTGTTTTATAGGATGGACATAGCATCCCTGTGTTATGTTAGTATGAAGTAAGGTCACACTGACCCCCATTTCTTTTCATACCACTACTAGAATGTACTGGCATGTATGATGTACTAGTAGTTTGTGTTGTGTCCCATGTAATCTTGCTTCCTGTTCTTTTGATACTATTATGTGTATTGTTACTCCTATAATTTTGCTTCCTATTGGTTTGACATGTGTGTTGTGTCTCACATCATCCTGCTTCCTACCTGCCCAACCCCCCCATGGCCTTGTCCTGCCATGCCCTTGTCCCGCCTTGCATCGGCCATGCCCTCTTCCCCTGCCAGCGTGGCCTCCATGGGCTGCTCATGGGCCCACGCCACGGTGGTCTCCCCCTCCCACACGGCCGGCAGCAGCAGCGTTTTCAGCCATGCGAGCTCCAGCCTGCCCGGCCCGGCCCCTTCACTGCCCAACGGCAAGCCTAGCACGCTGACGGTGACCCATCTTTCATCACCACCAGCAGGGGACGGGCGCACTGCCGTCGAGCACATGGTCCCCCTGTCGCACCCCCTGTTGAACCACATGGTCGAGGGGCTCGCGTTCCTGTTCTTCAGCACGCAAGGCAGCGGCGCGCCCGCGTTCGGTCGCCCCGATGGCCAGGACGTGCCTGGGACCGGGGACGCCGAGGGCGGGGGTAATGCTGGCGGCGGGGATGATGATGCGCTGGGGGCGCTCGAGGCTGCGTGCCGTGTGGCCGTGCAGGTGCTGCACAAGAGGGCGCTGTATGACCTGGCCCCTGACGCCATCTTGCTCACCCACAGCCTTGCACGGGTTGTGAACAAGGTTGGCGGGGGGGCGGCGCGGCCCGTGGTGCACGAGCTGAGCCGAGGGTGAGCAGTTATAGTTTGCCAACAAAGGCTTGTAGGAGGAATGAACAACCCCAGTTCTAGCTTGCGGGGAGTAATTTTGAGGCCAGCTGGGTCCTGGGAGTAGGGCGTCGAGAAGAGTTGGCCGCTATGTGACTAACCGGTCGACAAAGTGTGTGCACGCGCTGTGGCTCGAGTTGAGAGTAATATAACTCATGTTTCCGAGGAACGAGGGCTACCAGCAACATGCCAATGAGGCCCACTACGAATTCAGTCTATTTGAAATATTTGACTCTGGAAGGAAGCCAACAGGTTACCTTACATTTTCGCACTGGG
>RPFO01000418.1:2625333-2727833 GCA_009746045.1 Mesostigma viride
GAAGCGAGGGTACAGAGCGTATTCCAACCCTGTACACATGTTGCTATGGATTCGGCACAAAAATCAGTTCAATGCACCGCGGTGCCGAGTTTCCAGGATGCACATTGCACCGCAGTCCAAAACTGGGGTCCACTTTGAATCCTCAAGTCTGGGTGACCCAACCTGAAGCTGCACAAATGGCCAGGCCTCACATACATGGCCTACTCACCCACACACCACAGCCTAGTGTGGGGAGCCTTGGAACACAAATATCATCAAACCCCGATGCCCTGCCCGGACGTCGTTCCAATAATACACCATGGACCGTCCGTGCCAGTCACCAGTTATCCTTGACCTGCCAAGGGGGTCGCCTTGCCAAGCTGTAGCAAAAGCCATGCCACACCATATTTCTTCCTGGCACCTTGGAAATGCCGCCGCTTGCTCTCTGAGGCGGCCACATGACTTCAAGTAACGGAATCAAGCCCCGAGGTGCCGCCCTCCAGGGACACTGATCACGCAACGGCAAATGGTAGCAGCCCTCATGGGATAAAAAAGAGGAGGGCTGCTTTCTCATGGAGCACCACGCCCTGTACGAAAGACCATGACACGGCGCTGTGTGCGCGCCACATGTTTGCTTGCCAGTCACCTTCCATGCCTGGAGCTACAAAGCACAACTTTGCCTGCATAAACATCCCCGCACGCTCCGACCTGGATCCGTAACCGCTGCCCTGCCTAAGAGCCATCAAAGAGCCGATGGGCGTAAGGCATCCACTTCGGCCCCCTGATGGGGAACGGGCCAGGGACCCAGCTGCTATCTCCACCAAAAGAGACAGAAAAAGTTACCAACCCATCCATACAGCGGCTTCCTCTGCCCTGCCCCCTAAGGGGTACATGTCCCTCCAGGGGTAAGGCATGACCCCCACCTAACGTTAGGGGTGTGACCCTTGCCTTTCCCCAAAGCCTTGCATCAACATGGCCAAGGCCAGCGCGAGCGTTCCTCGCCCCCAAAGCTCAACTCGCGCTCGGGACTTGTCCAGAAATCGCGACAGGAATTGTCCAGAGCGACAGTGATAAACGGTCACTTGGAATAAAACACGCGTCTGTGTAAGCAAGCAACCCTGGCCCCCCTTGAGGAGTGCGAGCCTCACGGAGCAACCTACTTGACAACGCAGGCGAGTGCTGTGCAGAAGTAACACACACAGGGAACACAAGTTGCCCGATGACCTATAAAGGATTTGCAAGGCCCCATGAAGCCGAGGCGCCCGCGTCGCATGGCCCATGCAAACAAGCCTCAACACGCCACGTCGGCGGCCTGCCACCCACCCACCCGGGCATCGAGTGTCACTTACGTAGCACATCCGGCAGCAATGGATCCTTTCGCTCATGCTCATTCCTCTATTTTTTGCAGGAGGTTCGGCAGTATAAGGTACGCAGCAGCTGTACACCCAACCACCTGACCCAGAGGCCGTGCTCCTCTTCCTTCCTTCCTCCCTCCACTCCATGCAGGCTCCTGTCATCAGTGCCTACGGCCTCCTGTCTGTCACTCGGAGGACAGCACCTGCATCATCCTCGTGGCGTGTCCTACGGCTTAAGGGGGCTGGCTTGTGATCATGTTGTTTGCATGACGAACAAGGAGACACCTTATAATACTACAGCTTCGCGTGGCAACCGCCCAAGCGTTGCAGTGACCAGAATAGTGACCAACGGGTCTAGTATAGCATACTAGTGCTTCGCGTGGCAACCGCCCAAGCGTTGTCGTGACCATAATAGTGACCAACGGGTCTAGTACAGCATACTAGTGCTTCGCAAGGCAACCTCAAGGGGGCTGGCTTGCGATACTGGTGGCCCGGGTTCACGAAAGGGTGTCCTACAGGGATCCGCGGAGCGCTCTGGTATGGCCCAGACCGTGGGGGGCTTCAAGGGGGGTCAAAAGAGGGGCTACAAGGGGGGCATGTCGCCCAGGAGGGGCGGGTCCCCGACCGGGGGGGCGTGTCCCCTACAAGGGGCCATGAGGAGGGCCACGCGGGGGGCCACCTACAAGGGGGGGCCGGGCGTGGGCATCATGCCGACCTCGACCCCGAACCCCCGCAGCGATTGCACTCTAGCCGCGTCCTTCTTGACGCGCATCCGGTACGTGACCAGCTCCAGCACGACCGCGGCCACAGCCACCACGCCGATGTACACTGAGAAGCCCAGCATGAGCTGCCACACGTCCTCCTGCTGCTCGTCCTTGTACCGGCCCAGGCCGACGTAGATGTTGATCAGGCCCAGGAAGAGGGTTGTGAGACCGAATGTACGATGGAACCACTCCCACGCGCGCCGGCGGGTAGACTTCTCAATGTCCTTGGTGCTGGACTCGGGCCCCCCGTGTTCGGGCTTGGCGGGGCGGTAGCTGGCGCCCCCCAGCTGGGTGAGCATGAGGGCGATTACGGTCCAGCCGAGGTTCCCGTGGCGGGCGTTCAGGCGCGGGAACTGGTAGAGCGCGTAGGAGAAGCCGACGAGGGCGACAAAGACGGCCACGCTGTTGACCGCGCGGTGGAGGTGGAACCTGGGTGGAGGGGAGGAGGGCGGGGGGGGGGGGAGAGCGGAGGGGGGGGGGGAGAACGGGCAAGTAAGGGGGTAGAGAAGGGGGGTGTTAGGGGGAGGGGGTGGCTTTGTAGGGGGCTAGGGAGAGAGGGGCCAGCAAACACCCCATGGTGAAAAGGAAGAGCGGGCCTGGGATGGAGCAACAGACTGGAGGGGTGCGGTCACGGGCGTGCCATAACAGCTTTACCTTATCTGCATGCCCCTATCTGCCTGCTTGACACAGAGGCACGAAGGCATGAAAGGGGGCGATAGGTGACGGCTGGCATGACATGAGGGGGACGCCGTAGTGGATTAGGGGGGAGAGAGGATGGGCCGACATGGGGAATACCCAGGCCGCCTACGATAATGAGGGTGGTAGCACGCGCCGTAGTGGATGAGGGAGGAGAGAGGATGGGCCGACATGGGGAATACCCAGGCCGCCTACGATAATGAGGGTGGTAGCACGCGCCGTAGTGGATGAGGGGGGAGAGAGGATGGGCCGACATGGGGAATACCCAGGCCGCCTACGATAATGAGGGTGGTAGCACGCGCCGTAGTGGATGAGGGGGGAGAGAGGATGGGCCGACATGGGGAATACCCAGGCCGCCTACGATAATGAGGGTGATAGCACGCGCCGTAGTGGATGAGGGGGGAGAGAGGATGGGCCGACATGGGGAATACCCAGGCCGCCTACGATAATGAGGGTGGTAGCACGCGCCGTAGTGGATGAGGGAGGAGAGAGGATGGGCCGACATGGGGAATACCCAGGCCGCCTACGATAATGAGGGTGGTAGCACGCGCCGTAGTGGATGAGGGAGGAGAGAGGATGGGCCGACATGGGGAATACCCAGGCCGCCTACGATAATGAGGGTGGTAGCACGCGCCGTAGTGGATGAGGGAGGAGAGAGGATGGGCCGACATGGGGAATACCCAGGCCGCCTACGATAATGAGGGTGGTAGCACGCGCCGTAGTGGATGAGGGGGAGAGAGGATGGGCCGACATGGGGAATACCCAGGCCGCCTACGATAATGAGGGTGATAGCACGCGCCGTAGTGGATGAGGGGGGAGAGAGGATGGGCCGACATGGGGAATACCCAGGCCGCCTACGATAATGAGGGTGATAGCACGCGCCGTAGTGGATGAGGGGGAGAGAGGATGGGCCGACATGGGGAATACCCAGGCCGCCTACGATAATGAGGGTGATAGCACGCGCCGTAGTGGATGAGGGGGGAGAGAGGATGGGCCGACATGGGGAATACCCAGGCCGCCTACGATAATGAGGGTGATAGCACGCGCCGTAGTGGATGAGGGAGGAGAGAGGATGGGCCGACATGGGGAATACCCAGGCCGCCTACGATAATGAGGGTGATAGCACGCGCCGTAGTGGATGAGGGAGGAGAGAGGATGGGCCGACATGGGGAATACCCAGGCCGCCTACGATAATGAGGGTGATAGCACGCGCCGTAGTGGATGAGGGAGGAGAGAGGATGGGCCGACATGGGGAATACCCAGGCCGCCTACGATAATGAGGGTGATAGCACGCGCCGTAGTGGATGAGGGGGGAGAGAGGATGGGCCGACATGGGGAATACCCAGGCCGCCTACGATAATGAGGGTGATAGCACGCACCGTAGTGGATGAGGGGGGAGAGAGGATGGGCCGACATGGGGAATACCCAGGCCGCCTACGATAATGAGGGTGGTAGCACGCGCCGTAGTGGATGAGGGAGGAGAGAGGATGGGCCGACATGGGGAATACCCAGGCCGCCTACGATAATGAGGGTGGTAGCACGCGCCGTAGTGGATGAGGGAGGAGAGAGGATGGGCCGACATGGGGAATACCCAGGCCGCCTACGATAATGAGGGTGATAGCACGCGCCGTAGTGGATGAGGGGGAGAGAGGATGGGCCGACATGGGGAATACCCAGGCCGCCTACGATAATGAGGGTGATAGCACGCGCCGTAGTGGATGAGGGGGGAGAGAGGATGGGCCGACATGGGGAATACCCAGGCCGCCTACGATAATGAGGGTGGTAGCACGCGCCGTAGTGGATGAGGGGGGAGAGAGGATGGGCCGACATGGGGAATACCCAGGCCGCCTACGATAATGAGGGTGATAGCACGCGCCGTAGTGGATGAGGGAGGAGAGAGGATGGGCCGACATGGGGAATACCCAGGCCGCCTACGATAATGAGGGTGATAGCACGCGCCGTAGTGGATGAGGGGGGAGAGAGGATGGGCCGACATGGGGAATACCCAGGCCGCCTACGATAATGAGGGTGATAGCACGCGCCGTAGTGGATGAGGGAGGAGAGAGGATGGGCCGACATGGGGAATACCCAGGCCGCCTACGATAATGAGGGTGGTAGCACGCGCCGTAGTGGATGAGGGGGGAGAGGGATGGGCCGACATGGGGAATACCCAGGCTGGGTACGATAATGAGGGTGATAGCACGCGCCGTAGTGGATGAGGGAGGAGAGAGGATGGGCCGACATGGGGAATACCCAGGCCGCCTACGATAATGAGGGTGGTAGCACGCGCCGTAGTGGATGAGGGAGGAGAGAGGATGGGCCGACATGGGGAATACCCAGGCCGCCTACGATAATGAGGGTGATAGCACGCGCCGTAGTGGATGAGGGAGGAGAGAGGATGGGCCGACATGGGGAATACCCAGGCCGCCTACGATAATGAGGGTGGTAGCACGCGCCGTAGTGGATGAGGGGGGAGAGAGGATGGGCCGACATGGGGAATACCCAGGCCGCCTACGATAATGAGGGTGATAGCACGCGCCGTAGTGGATGAGGGAGGAGAGAGGATGGGCCGACATGGGGAATACCCAGGCTGGGTACGATAATGAGGGTGGTAGCACGCGCCGTAGTGGCTTTAGTAGGTGGCAAGGAACATGGGCGCACAGGCAGTCATGCCAAGATTGGAACCAAAGCCTGGTGTTGATGCCCTTGCCCTTGCTCCTGCCCTTGCTACTGGCACTGGCACTGGCACTGGCACTGGCACTGGCACTGGCACTGGCACTGGCACTGGCACTGGCACTGGCACTGGCACTGCCCTTTCCCTTGCCCTCGCCCTCGCCCTCGCCCTCGCCCTTTCCCTTTCCCTTTCGCTTTCGCTTTCGCTTTCGCTTTCGCTTTCGCTTTCCCTTTCCCTTTCCATTTGAATTGCCTTTGCCATGCAGCTACGGTCAGGGGGCCACCAGCACCGATGAGAGCCGTGGTGACCTTTAGCCTGGGAGTAGGTCTGCACCTAACCATATGAGTCAGTGGGTGCAGACCTGCCCCACTATACGAATGGGTACAACCACACCGGTGCAAGCACCATGCGAGGGAGGGTTCAGGCACACACCGGTGCAGCAACACCAACCAGTGGGCGCAGACCTGCCCCATCCTTAACCCCAGTAGGGTCGTGATGGGTGGGTAGCCGATAGCTATATTGGGCTATATTGGGCACCAAGGGGTTGCATTCATCTTCACCAAGGGGTTGATAATGATAAACTAGGGAGGGGTATCTGCTCACCACATCGGGGCATGCCTGTAGACAGTATATAACGTATACACTATTATAGAACAAAACCACGACAGCGTGGCGGATGTAGACACTGTGTATCTAGTAGACGATCCAATCAACACGACAGCGTGGCGGGCACGGTCACTAGACTCGTCATCTCACCACAGCGTGGCGGGCAGCAGCATGCGGCCGTATCGCCCGACCAGGATCGCGGCGGGCATGAACACGGCGAACGCAAAGTACATGATGAGGCCGTGCCGCCGCTGCTCGTCGCGCCGTGTGTCCGCGCGCGAGCTGTGCCCTTCCCCACTCGCCCAGTTGATCCACCCGGTCCCCCGGCTCTGCCCGTGGTAGACCAGCGTGTCGACGTCCGACCACGCCCAGATGAGCTGACTCGACCCCCCCCGGGTGTTCACGCCAAGGTGGGAGGGTATGTCGGAGGCGCGGACCGAGAAGGAGACTTGCGTCCGGCCAGCCGACTCGGAAGCGGTCGAGGAGAGCAAGGGGAGCGAGGTGGATGGGATGGCGGATAGGGAAGGTAGGTCTGTGGCCAGCTGGTAGAGCTGGTAGACGCGCACACTGGCGCCTGCCCCGCCCCAGCCCAGCACGGCGAGGCTGCCTTGCATCCAGCCATTGGAGGAGAAGCCCAGCGCGACGTAGCCGCTCGTGTGGGCGTCCAGGGTGATGTCTAGGACGTCAGTGTTCAGCGTCCAGTACATGCGCAGCTGGGGCCCGTCCAGGGGGAGCGAGCACTGAAAAGCGGTGCAAGGGGCCGCGGTGGAGGAGGGGGGCGGCGGGCTGGGGGGGGGTAGGCAGCTGAGATCGATGAGCTGGTTCGCTCGGGAGGATCCATGGTAGGACAGCTCAGGGGAGACCCCGGTCGCGAAGATCATGTGGATCGGCGCGCTGAGCGCCGCGCCCACGAACAGCTCAACGACGCTGACGGAGATCGTGAATCGGACGGTCGTCGTGCCGTTCGACACGGTCGTCGACGCGGACGAGAGCGTGACGTCGTTGGCGAGACGCGCGGACGCGGAGGGGGCCGTCGGGTTTTGGGCCGTGAGCCGGTACGCGTTGGTGCTGTTCCCGAACCCGACGATCGCCAAGCTCCCGACCATGGCACCTGAGGGGGAGAAGCCCACGCCGACCCAACCCTGTGTACGTGCGCTGGCGGTGATGGTGAGCTGCGTCGCCGTTAGCTGCCATCGCAAGTCAATGCTCGACGGGCTCGAGGGGCCCAAGGGAAGGGTGATCGTCCTGGAAGGTACGTCACAGACTGCAGCTGCAACAGTAGCCAGGGCGAGAACGCAGGCCGTGACCTGCCATGACGACGCAGCCATCCTGATACAACTTGTTAACCACGCGAATGCAGGCACTTCGCTACTAGCGGCAAGGGCGCCCCCGTTTAAACGTGGCCTTCACTAACAGAATATAATGTCGACGATTCCCCTTAGAAATTGCGTTGCCTCGAAGCATTCCGTGCTGATCCCCCCCCCCAAATGCCTCTCATGCCGACTGGTCATCGTGGTCGACCACCGTATGAAATCGGGGATGATTATCCACGTTTGCAAGGAAGAAAGACCCAATTGTCAACGACGGTCGAGTAGTGTAGGCTGCTGCATGGGGGGTAAAGGCTAGGGTACAACTAAGGCGTTACAGCAACGGGCTGCCCTCTGGCCCGGGCACAGGCCATTGCCCTCAGATTACTACGTGTGTGCCACTTTTCAAGTGCGGATGCCTTCCCCTTTGCCCTTCATCTGACCAAGTAAGCGCACTGGGATTCTGGGAACGATCTGATGATCTGAATCTGATCCGAGCGTTTCTTGCTTGGCAAAGCCCCAGCTCGGCCATGTACAGAATATATGTATGTACATAATTGCATTTTAGTACGGATATGGCGGGAAAAAAAAGAAGTGGACTGAACGCATGGCAAAGCGGTACCTACTTGGGTGTCGCGGAATCACGAGGACAGACCTCGTTGCAGGTGAGTCTCGAGGAATCTCATGTCAGCACTTCGAAGATTGCGTACATTTCAGCAAGAGCATCTCAATCCTGTGCCTCCTGGCAGCTCGGAGCGCGAAAGAGGAAAAAGTCCAGAAAGTATGACAGCAACGCCGCGCCATGAACATGTGCCAGCTTGCAGCAGTAGAATGAGAACCATCGGGGCAGTTGCCAGCCACTACCTACAATACCGCACTACGTGGCGATGCTGATAAACAGGATATTGCCCAGGCCACGTGCGTTGTTGGATAATTTCATTGAGGCAGCGAGCCGGGCACACCCAGTCGGGCATTGCGCGCAACTGCGGTCCTTGCAAACTCGCTACTATTCGTAGCCCAATTCGCCTCTGGTAAGTGCGCTTTCAACTGCCATTCATCAGCTCTGGCCAGCCCGCCGATTGATTTCTCTATTACAGTGAAGAGATGATGACGTGTTGGCCTTTTCCTTAACTCGTTGAGAACAATTGACAAAAATGTGCCTTCTGTGAACTCCAACCTGCCACGCTTACATGCCAAATGTCAAACTTCCCGAGCCAGTTTCCCGGTTTTCTTAACCGGGCTTATAGCTCTCCATATAATGGCGACCATCGGGATCCTTCATACCAGCGGGTTGGTCCCGACGGTTTCAGCCAAGTTTGCCAGCGCATGGAAGGGATCGCTCACATCTTTGACCTATCAAGCCAGGCAGCCGCGTGCAAATTTCTCGACGCGGGTGCGCAACGCAGTGAATGCCGAGGAATGGGTTGCTAAGGACAACCGCCGGTTCCTGTATGCGTCCATTCAGGTATGTATAAGATTTCTCCCCTCGGCCCCGCCCTTCATTCTCCCCCTTTTTAGATACAGCCGCCACAAGCAGCCTCTAAAATGCATTATGTTTCGGGTCTTTGTTCGAGCCCTGTCAAACGAATTACCACTCATACCTCAGTGTGTCCACCCGCTCTACCAGGCGTGAACTGCCCCACGTCGATGTAAAGGGTTGCCAGGGCAATCTTGCGAGAAATGGTGTGTAAAAGGCACCGCACGGTCAGTCATCCAGACTCGTCTTCCGCATAAAGCTCCCTATGAGACATAAAAGCGGGGTAAGGTTGGGGGGGTGTTTGGGGGTGTGGTCGGGGATGTGGTCGGGGATGTGGTCGGGTTTGTGGTCAGGGGTGTGGTTGGGGGTGTGGTTGGGGGTGTGGTTGGGGATGTGGTCGGGGGTGTGGTTGGGGGTGTGGTTGGGGGTGTGGTTGGGGGTGTGGTTGGGGGTGTGGTTGGGGGTGTGGTTGGGGGTGTGGTTGGGCAATGCCACTTGCACAACCTCGCCGCTCGCGCATGCAACGACCAGCATGGCATGGTGCTGTCCACCACTTGACCCTGGCAGGTGTCATCACGTAGCAGGTACTAGGTACCATGGGAATGCAGCCAGCCGCCCATTCGCGTCTGTCGTTGGTCGCTCGGGCTTCTCCCCCCACACTGTTGCGACCGTCCTCTCCTGCCCACCCACAGTTGGCTCCCTCCTGCCCACCCACGGGTGGCTCCCCTCCTCCCCGCCCGTCCCTCTGGTCTCCCCCATGGCATTGCATAGCGAGGCGTGCCCTGTGGATAAATAGCTTTATCATTTTTTATATAAACTTCTTGTTCGACCGTGGATGAGTAGCGATGCGCACCAAGTGGATTAATGATTCTCAAGTACAGGCCGGGCCGTATGCTGGCCGTGTGGATTGTCGTTAACGGGATGTATGCTGGCCACGTGGAGCCCCCATTCCGACGATTGCTCTTCACACATCCCATCGCCTGCACCCACTTGTCCCCAGTGCTCAATAGTTCTCCATAATGGCTTCCCCCGTGGGTCGATTGCGGGAGGCAGCCTCTCAAGCGTGTGGCCAGGGGGGCTATGGCGAGGTTAACTCTATGGGCCGCAGCATTATCGGAAGCCACCCCCCTTTCAGGGGTTGCCAAGCCAAGCCGTTGCGTTGCATGCCACGCACCTTAGTGCGCGTCCTGTTCATCGTGAAGCCTCAGCGCAGCCAGGCGCGGGCCCGTCGCTCTGCGCGACCCTGCTTGCTGCAAACTGTCAACTTCTCGCATATGCTGGTGCATGATAGAATTTTGCAATATATGGCGTTTTTTGTCCAATGGAGCCAATCAGCCCGCATCTATCGGCCGGTCAGCCCACTCAGCCCACGACCTGGCTGCGCCTGCATGGAGGCGTGTGTCTAGTGACAGCTGCTACTCGTGTTCTCCCCCAGGCGTTCTCCCAATAAAGGTCGTTTCTAGCGCGCAATAAAGCTATAGCAGGATAAAGGCTTTCCCACAGAGAAATGCCGGAAGCTGCGTGAGCGACCCCGTGCCCTGGGGGGGTTGAATTCCCATCACCTAACGTCTAGCGTCTTGTCCCAACGACCAGAACGAGCTTCTAGGCTTGTGGTTGTGGCCCCGCGCGCGGAGGTTCCTGTCTCGAACGTTCTGGAGCATGAGAGCGTAGCTTCTCGAGCATGGTGAAGAGCATGTGAACAAGTAGGAGTATATTCAACTAGGAGAAGCCACGGCAGGGTTGGTCAGGTTGTTTCTAGAGCAGCTGTTTTTTACTCAGCGCATTCTGCCAGAAAAGGCATGCCCCATTTTTCCAGGCCAGGGGAGGCGGATTTCTTCACCTTAGAGCCTTCGCTGATCACTTGCAGCCGCTACTCTCCCCCCTGCACCTCTTGTCACTTCCCATTATGCTGCTGCTCTTGTTGCCGCTGCATTTGCTCAGCCATGTGTGCATGCGTGCGCACGTGCGCACGTGTGTGCGTGTGTGCGTGCGTGCGTACGTGCGTGCGTGCCCGCCTGCCCGCCCGCCCGCCCGCCCGCCCGCCGCCCGCCCGCCCGCCCGCCCGCCCGCCCGCCCGCCCGCCCGCCCGCCCGCCCGCCCGCCCGCCGCCCGCCCGCCCGCCCGCCCCGCCGCCCGCCCGCCCGCCCGCCCGCCCGCCGCCCGCCCGCCCGCCCGCCCGCCCGCCCGCCGCCCGCCCGCCCGCCCGCCCCTGCCCGCCCGCCCGCCCGCACCCAGCCCGCCCGCCCGCCCGCCCGCCCGCCCGCCCGCCCGCACCCAGCCCGCCCGCCCGCCCGCCCGCCCGCCCGCCCGCCCGCCCGCCGCTCGCCGCCGCCCGCCCGCCCGCCCGCCCGCCCGCCCGCCCGCCCGCCCGCCCGCTCGCCCGCCCGCCCGCCCGCCCTCCCGCCCGCCCGCCCGCTCGCCCGCCCGCCCGCCCGCCCGCCCGCCCGCCCGCCCGCCCGCCCGCCTGCCTGCCTGCCTGCCTGTGTGCGTGCGTGCCTGCATGGCAGGTCGCCAACCTTGATGCCACCAAGGAGTACTACCAGAAGCTGTTTGGCATGTCGGTGCAGCACGGCGCGCCAGCGGGGGGTGCCAAGTCTGCGACGTATTTTGGGTGAGGGAGCCCGCAGCATAGTTTATTCCGCAGCACTGTGTTGTGGCCTCATCCATGACATCATTGGGTGGGGGCGCCACGCATTGGCTATTATCCATGACATAATTCGGGAGAGGGCGCCACGCTCTGGTGCCATGAACATGCCATGTTGCGTGGCGCATTTGGTCCCGGGTGAGGGAACCTGCCATGCGCATATGGCCGTGTTGCGCGATGTATTTCGGCTGAAGAACCACCGCCTGATGAATCCCATGCTTGTGGGATGGGTGACATGTCCGGCGCGGTCTCGTGGCCAAGTCTAAATGCATGCGCCTTCGCCCTGTGGCGCCGAACCCTGGGGTTTGCATCCGTGACTTTTTCTTGCGGTCATGCAAAAGGACGCGGGAAATCAAAATGGCCATGACAGCATTGTCATCGCGCCATTTGTTTCGGCAACCTCACAAATTGTGAATGCACACGAAGTTGGATCAACTGCGGAAACGTCCGCGTATTCCGCCATACACCATGACACAATCATTCCACCATGGCACGGCCACACCACACGGCCCCTTTGGATCAACTGCGGACAGCTCAAACGTCAATATCGTGCCACCGTCATTATTCCGTTCGCGCTCACTTGCTTCCTCCCCCACCCCACCCCACCCCACCCACTCGCACACACACGCACCCACCCACCCACCCACCCACCCACCCACCCACCCACCCACCCACCCACCCCCACCCACCCACCCACCCACCCACCCACCCACCCACCCACCCACCCACCCACCCGTACAAACACACACAAACACACACACACAAACACACACACACACACACACACACACACACGCCACCGCCACCAGCTTCGGACCGCGCGACAAGAACACCCTGGTGGAGGCCACGCAGGCCCCTGGCGTGTCCTTGGGCACCGGCTTCGGCCACTTTGGCCTCGCGGCGCGCGACGTCTACGCGCTCGCCGACAAAATCAAGGGGGACGGCGGCGTGATCACGCGCCCCGCGGGCCCCGTCAAGGGGGGCAAGACGGTCATTGCGTTTGCAGAGGACCCTGACAAGTTCAAGTGGGAGCTGATCCAGCGGGCGGAGAGCGGGCCTGGCCCCGAGCCGCTGTGCCAGGTCATGCTGCGCGTGGGGGACTTGGACAAATCAATCGCGTTCTACACCGAGGTGGGTGCTGTGATGGGGAATGTGCGCGTCGGGGGACTCTTGTACTACTGGGGTGGGATATCATCATACCAGTGCTTCGCATGGCAACCGCCCAAGCTATGTAGTGACCAGTACAGTGACCAATGGGTCTAGTACAGCATACTACAGCTTCGCAAGGCAACCGCCCAAGCGTTGTAGTGACCAGTAGAGTGACCACCGGGTCTAGTACAGCATACTAGTGCTTCGTGAGGCAACCCGATCGTGAAAGGGGCTTCTGTTGCAATATTGTTGTGGGGGGGGTGATCAGGGTAGTAGGCCGTGGGTGTGGTCGGGCGGGTGTGGAATGGCACTTGAGAGACTCCTTGGTTTTCCATCCGAAGAAGCTCAATAGGACTCTGGAATACTGGAACACTGGAACACTGCAACACTGCAACACTGCAACACTGCAACACTGCAACACTGCAACACTGCAACACTGCAACACTGCAACACTGGACCACTGGAACACTGCAACACTGCAACACTGCAACACTGCAACACTGATACTGGAAGCAACAGGTGGCGCATTCGTTGTTTCCAGTACCAAGCCATGTGTCATCCATGCAGTTTCCCTCAGAAGTGGCGCACCGCATCTTTCATGAGCTCATCCCTGCTTGCTGAACCAGCCATTCGTACCCATCCACATCTAAATATAGCCACAAGACGGACGGTAGATGCCCTCAGGACCGCAACTATAGCCACAAGACGGACGGTAGATGCCCTCAGGACCGTAACTATAGCCACAAGACGGACGGTAGATGCCCTCAGGACCGTAACTATAGCCACAAGACGGACGGTAGATGCCCTCAGGACCGTAACTATAGCCACAAGACGGACGGTAGATGCCCTCAGGACCGTAACTATAGCCACAAGACGGACGGTAGATGCCCTCAGGACCGTAACTATAGCCACAAGACGGACGGTAGATGCCCTCAGGACCGTAACTATAGCCACAAGACGGACGGTAGATGCCCTCAAGACCGTAACTATAGCCACAAGACGGACGGTAGATCCCCTCAGGACCGTAACTATAGCCACAAGACGGACGGTAGATGCCCTCAGGACCGTAACTATAGCCACAAGACGGACGGTAGATGCCCTCAAGACCGTAACTATAGCCACAAGACGGACGGTAGATGCCCTCAGGACCGTAACTATAGCCACAAGACGGACGGTAGATCCCCTCAGGACCGTAACTATAGCCACAAGACGGACGGTAGATGCCCTCAAGACCGTAACTATAGCCACAAGACGGACGGTAGATCCCCTCAGGACCGTAACTATAGCCACAAGACGGACGGTAGATGCCCTCAAGACCGTAACTATAGCCACAAGACGGACGGTAGATGCCCTCAAGACCGTAACTATAGCCACAAGACGGACGGTAGATCCCCTCAGGACCGGTCACAAGTGGCTTCTGGCTGTCTCAGCCCTTGCCCCGCCAACTTCCATCCGCCACCAGGGATCTCACCCCTAAACCCACGTCCTCCTCCACCACCCATAGATTGTAATCCACAGACCCTGGTTGCCTCCTGCAGCAACCACGCACCCTTTACCCACCTTGGTGTAAAATCGCATGGTGCGGAGTGGCAGCATCTGCGAAATCGCCATTTCGGGACATGTGCGGTTGTGAGATAAGCCGCTCATTCACCATGATGGTCACGCCAGCTTGTCATGGCTTCATGGGCGGACCGTGGTCGCTGTCGCACGGCTTGATTGGCATGCCTAGTCATGTGGCAGGGCGTACGGACATGTCTTTCCTGACAAGTGGCATTGCCATTGACCAGTGTGTTGGAGGATGACTAATAGCTCATTCACGTGCCCAATCCCCCCCTTGCCGCTATGTTTCCTCTCCTCCCTCTCCTCCCTTTCCTCCCTCTCCTCCCTCTCCTCCCTCTCCTCCCTCTCCTCCCTCTCCTCCCTCTCCTCCCTCTCCTCCCTCTCCTCCCTCTCCTCCCTCTCCTCCCTCTCCTCCCTCTCCTCCTCTCCTCCCTCTCCTCCCTCTCCTCCCTCTCCTCCCTCTCCTCCCTCTCCTCCCTCTCCTCCCTCTCCTCTCCTCCTCTCCTCTCCTCTCCTCCCTCTCTCCTCTCTCCCTCTCCTCCCTCTCCTCCCTCTCCTCCTCTCCCTCTCCTCCCTCTCCTCCCTCTCCTCCCTCTCCTCCCTCTCCTCCCTCTCCTCCCTCTCCTCCCTCTCCTCCCTCTCCTCCCTCTCCTCCCTCTCCTCTCTCCTCCCTCTCCTCCCTCTCCTCCCTCTCCTCCCTCTCCTCCCTCTCCTCCCTCTCCTCCCTCTCCTCCCTCTCCTCCCTCTCCTCCCTCTCCTCCCTCTCCTCCCTCTCCTCCCTCTCCTCCTCTCTCCTCCCTCTCCTCCCTCTCCTCCCTCTCCTCTCTCCTCCCTCTCCTCCCTCTCCTCCCTCTCCTCCCTCTCCTCCCTCTCCTCCCTCTCCTCCCTCTCCTCCCTCTCCTCCCTCTCCTCCCTCTCCTCCCTCTCCTCCCTCTCCTCCCTCTCCTCCCTCTCCTCCCTCTCCTCCCTCTCCTCCCTCTCCTCCCTCCTCCCTCTCCTCCCTCTCCTCCCTCTCCTCCCTCTCCTCCCTCTCCTCCCTCTCCTCCCTCTCCTCCCTCTCCTCCCTCTCCTCCTCTCCTCCCTCTCCTCCCTCTCCTCCCTCTCCTCCCTCTCCTCCCTCTCCTCCCTCTCCTCCCTCTCCTCCCTCTCCTCCCTCTCCTCCCTCTCCTCCCTCTCCTCCTCTCCTCCCTCTCCTCCCTCTCCTCCCTCTCCTCCCTCTCCTCCCTCTCCTCCCTCTCCTCCCTCTCCCTCTCTCCTCCCTCCCTCTCCTCCCTCTCCTCCCTCTCCTCCCTCTCCTCCCTCTCCTCCCTCTCCTCCCTCTCCTCCCTCTCCTCCCTCTCCTCCCTCTCCTCCCTCTCCTCCCTCTCCTCCCTCTCCTCCCTCTCCTCCCTCTCCTCCCTCTCCTCCCTCTCCTCCTCTCCTCCCTCTCCTCCCTCTCCTCCCTCTCCTCCCTCTCCTCCCTCTCCTCCCTCTCCTCCCTCTCCTCCCTCTCCTCCCTCTCCTCCCTCTCCTCCCTCTCCTCCCTCTCCTCCCTCTCCTCCCTCTCCTCCCTCTCCTCCCTCTCTCCCTCCTCCCTCTCCTCCCTCTCCTCCCTCTCCTCCCTCTCCTCCCTCTCCTCCCTCTCCTCCCTCTCTCCTCTCCTCTCCTCCCTCTCCTCCCTCTCCTCCCTCTCCTCCCTCTCCTCCCTCTCCTCCCTCTCCTCCCTCTCCTCCCTCTCCTCCCTCTCCTCCCTCTCCTCCCTCTCCTCCCTCTCCTCCCTCTCCTCCCTCTCCTCCCTCTCCTCCCTCTCCTCCCTCTCCTCCCTCCCTCCCTCCTCCCTCTCCTCCCTCTCCTCCCTCTCCTCCCTCTCCTCCCTCTCCTCCCTCTCCTCCCTCTCCTCCCTCTCCTCCCTCTCCTCCCTCTCCTCCCTCTCCTCCCTCTCCTCCCTCTCCTCCCTCTCCTCCCTCTCCTCCCTCTCCTCCCTCTCCCCCCTCTCCCCCCTCTCCTCCCTCACCCGCCTCTCCTCTCCTCCCTTGTCGCCTGGTCGATCTCCCGTCTTGTTTTTGCGGCAGGTGTTGGGCATGAAACTTCTGCGCCGACGGGAGAATACCGAGTACAAGGTGTGCTCGCTCACTTGAGCAATGATAGCATTAGATGATAGCTTTAGATCATGGCTTTTAGATCGTAGAGCTCTGTAATTTGATAGATTGACAGAGCTTGAATGATAAATGTTGTCTCATGTGGGCCATCAGCATGCCGTGTGGGGCAGGCAGAGATCCCCGTGTCCCCATGGGCCGGGCGATGGGCATGGGCCAGGGGCATGGGCCAGGGGTTGGGGGGCGGGGTCGAGTTGGGTGAAGCTGGTGAGGGGCAAGGGGGTAAGGGACTGAAGGATCAGGGAAGGCGCTGGGTATTGGAGGGAAAGGGAAGGGGGGCCAGAGTAGAAAGGGGGCAGACGAGAAAAGAGGGGGGCCAGGGAAAGGGGGCAGCAGGGAGTGGCATGCGTGTTGGGTGTGCGCGTGTGAGGACAAACAGAGAAGGGGGTGCGCACAAGCACACAACGGAGGGGATGCATGCGTTTGTTTGGGGGGGTCACTGCGACTGTTAGCATGGACGGAGAAAGGGGGAAGGGGGGGCATCAGAAGGTGCCATATTGAGTACATGGGAGTGTACTCATGGCCTGCGCGCCTCTGGTGGCGAGTTTCGTTTCTTTAACCTTTGCAACCCCTCGACAAGTGCCGCATCGTGTAAACGGGAGTATGCTGCACTTCCCCCCGTCACTAGTAGTGCAGTTAGTGGTGGCATTGCATGTGTCTGCATGCTAGACAACAAGAAGATTCCGCCCAGGGTCCGCCCCAGGGCTTATTGTCACAAAGAGCGCATGTCATGCCCCACTCGAACTCTGCTGGTGCTGTCTCAGGCCTATGGTGTGGTGTTGGTGCGTAGCAGCGAGCGAGTGAAGTGGCAACGGGAACATCAAGGAGATAACAAGCATGCGGAATGTGACGTCCAGCAGTGATAGCGCTTGCTGTGTTTGTCATTACCTAATATGCGCAACAATTGCTATCCTTTGTCCATCGCTGTCCTTACGCGCCTGGGATGGCATGTCTGATGTGGCTGCAGTGCTACAGTAGATGCTCTACGTTGATGTTCTAAATGATGTTCTGCGTGCTCTACGTGTCGTTGTTGTTCTACTCTGCTGTTCTAAATTATGTTTAACAGTCTCCGCGGGTCGTTGCGCACATTGTTCTACATTGCAGTACACGCTTGGTTTCGTCGGCTACGGGCCCGAGGAGGAGAACCTGGCGATCGAGCTCACCTACAACTGGGGCGTGCCGTCCTACGACCTGGGCAACGCCTACAGGCACATAGTGATCGGCACCGATGACATTGTACAGACAGCCGCGGTCGTGCGCGCCAAGGGCGGTGTGATTGTGGATGAGAAGCTGTCAGGGGATAGCAAGTCGTTCACGACCCAGGACCCCGATGGCTGGAAGATTGTTTTCTTGGAAAACAAGGAGTATGTGGCTGGCAACGCAAAGTAAATGTCATTTAGCCTGAGTTATGATACTGTATGTACCGATAATACATTTTTTATGTGATTAGTGCAGGCCCACCAGCAAAATCATTAATTTGCCTAAGCTAAGATTCTTTGGTTTCGCGGCTTTGCCCCCCCCTCCATCCATCCACGGGAATATGTGCTACATGATCTCCCAACGGAGTCATGTTATAATTTAATTTAAATTTTTTTTTTAAAAGATTCTTTGCCTGCCGTCGACTAGAGCAGTGTTCCGCGTTCCAAGTTTTGGTTTGCTATACGATGAAACTGGCAGGCCAACTTTCTGCCCAGTCATATGGTGACACAATCGACCTGCGCCCCACATGCATGTGTGCCTCTATAGCATTCCATCAAATGGCCTGAACAAGATCAGTACTGTGGCTGGTAAGTATATGGAGACTTTACGATCGGATACATATGGTATGTTGCATGCACGCGGTCCTTGCAACTAGGAGGTCAAGTCCTTACCCGTGAATCCTTGCAACATCTAGCCTGTACCGTGGTAACCGCATATTCATAAGCGTGCATGTTGATACTTCGATGTAATCAGTCTAACACAATTAGTTAATCCTCAATGAAGAGAGATTGGAATGGGATGGGTGTCTAGCTACCTAACCTCTAGTTGCAGGTTTGTGGGCACGATGGCCCAAATCACCATGTTTCCCGACTCATTGGTTAATGAATCACAGAAAGTCATACACGGAAAAGTCATATACAGCATGCACGTGCATTAATTAATTAATATACAACACGCACATGCATGTACACTACATATTCTCACGGAGAACACCTCCAGAATATGGCATCAGTAAATATTAAGTGAGTCAACGTAGTCACTTTATTCATTTCAACGATAGCCAACCTTAGACCTCCAGTATGTCATGCAAGACCTTTTCAAGGTAAATGTGGGAGTGTTGCAGATCACGACGCTTACAACCCTAAAACAAGTGATGGCCAACTCAACAACTGAAACCCCAACTTCAGCACCTGCGAAAGAAAACTACCCACAGCGGCTTCCCTTCCATGTCACTACACAACCACTAAAACCAAGTTCAGGGAACTACTAGTTCCTAGCCACTGCATCAGCAACTTCCAGCGCAGTCACGCAGACCAATATGACGGGATTCAAATAACTGCAATCACCTTTGCCAACATATCTTAACCTAATTATGTAAAGAAGCAACCAGTTTATGTCCTCACTGCCAAGTAGAAAACAGAGAGAGAGAGAGAGAGAGAGAGAGAGAGAGAGAGAGAGAGAGAGAGAGAATATCAAACTAGTGTGCCAGGCGGCCAGGCGTAGATGCTGACAGTACGGTATTACACGTCCGTTGCCATCTTCACAATACCCTCCACGCCGGTGTGCTCAGTGACCTCCCCAACGTTGCACGACGCCAGCTCATCCAAAACGAGCGCGAGGTGGTGTCCCCGCACACCCGCGTTGCAGAGGTTAGCAAACACACGCGAGTGCCGCAGGCCGTATGCCGACAGCGGCCCGCACTTGCGCTGCCATCCATCCAAGAGTTGCTTGAAGCAGCTCCAGTCGTCCACCAGCGGCTGCCCCTGGGGGCGAGCGGCGCGGATGTCAACCTCTGCCAGCTGCAGGAAGTCGGACGATCCTTCGGCCATGGCTGCCACCTGCGCGTGGCCAAAGCCGCATGCAGGCAGAAGCAGCCGTTATTGCCAGCGTGAGGTTGCGGTAATCCCACGTGTGAATACTGGTACGTCATATGTGTGTAGTGATTCAGCGATATGTGTGTAGATCTTCAGTGATAAGGGACGAGCGCGTGATGGTGCGTGGCCAGCATCTCGTTGCCGTAATACGCGTGCAGCAATCGAGAGATGTGGGAAGAATGTGTGATGGTGCGTGGCAATCTAAGCTCGCCACCTCCATGGCCGCCGCAGCTGTGGCAGCTGCCACTGCCATCACACAATATGAGTAAGAGTAATAATAATAAATATTTATAGAACTGCCCGATAGAAGTGCACGATAGAATGACACAGACGGGAGCGGAAGCAACTGGAAAGTGCCACAAAAGAGGAGTGCCACAAAAGAGGAGTGCCACAACGAGGAGTGCCAGCACGCACGCTAATAATTTATACTGGTATGAGCTCTTGATGTGACACCATGCGCGACTGGCAGTGGTATACTGCCACTGAGAGCCAGCGGCAATAATGATCCATGAACATCGTCACGCACCGCCACCGCCAGCTCATCGATTGCGTCGTCCACCCGCGCTCGCTCGTCCAGCTCCTGATCGAGCGCCCGCAACGCCGCCCGCTTGGTGCGAGAGCCCTCTGGCGCCGCCAGGTAGCGCTGCATCAACGGAAGCAGCTCCGCATCCCGCTGCTGGACGCCGTGATGGGACGGGTATGCGGGACCGAGCGAACGGCGGCTGCCAGCAGTTGCAGCAGCGGAGGCCTTGGTTGCAGGGCGGCTAGCTGCCGAGACACTGTCCTTGCGGCCATGAATGCTTGCCTTGGTGCCGTTGTTGTCGTCCTCGTCGTCGCCGCCGGTGTTGACGGGGTACAGGCCGCCGTCGCCCTGCAGGGGAAAGCGGTCGCGCGGTGACATTTCACGGTGGGCCGTGACCGTTGGACAAAGCTAACTCCAGGCACAGCCAATATGATCACAGGCCTCACGCCGTGGAGGGAGCTGCTGTGAGCCCTGCTACTTTTCCCTGCCCTGGGCACTGGGCACACATCGTGACTTCATTCGCCTCCACAGTAAGTTGCGGAAACTGATGCCCGGTCACTATAGTGTACTTTCCATAGTGTAGTATACTTTCCATCTCTTGTTTCTCTTGTTTCTTTCTCTTCATCTTTCCCTCTCCTAGCTCCTTCGTCGCTGATTCTCAACCCTTTAGTCACCCCATCTTTTTCATTTTCCCCGCATCCATCCTATCACGGGCTGCCTCTATAAACCCATTCTGCGGCCGTTGTAGTACCTTGGAGAGACACTGCAGGATCGGTCAGCGGGTTCCTAGGATAGATGCGGTGGGGGTGGGGGTGGACACGATGATTACAAGGAGTAGCAGCTCATTCTGCCGCAACAGGGAAAACAATTACATACCGCTGAAATCGCAAGGCATATGATGAGTCTTTGGCTTTATGCACCAGTTGCCACACAATGAGATGTCCGCTAACCTCACAAAGTACAGCAATCCGATGCATTATGGCCACAAACTGTTGATACCTGGCCGGTGTTCTGGTCCCCAAAGTAGTCTTTTACCTGGCCCTAATGAGACATCCACTAGCCTAAAAAAGTAAACTAATCAATATATAATATAAACTAATCAATATATAATATAAACTCATCAATATATAATATATAATATACAATACATAATACTACCAATATATAATATAAACTTATCAATATATAATATATATAATATACAATACATAATATACAAAGTAATCAATATATAATACAAACTCATCAATATATAATATATAACATACAATACATAATATATAAACTAATCAATATATAATATAAACTCATCAATATAAAATATATAACATACAATACATAATATATAAACTAATCAATATATACAGCCGTTTCCCCCCCCACATCGACACCTGTCCACTTCCCCCACAGTCCACAGATCGTTACCTGTTCGGCGTTCTGGTCCTGGTCCCCAATGTGATGCCACCTGTCCACTTCCCCCACAAACTATTGTTACCTGCCCGGTGTTCTGGTCCCCAAAGTACTCCGCCGCCTCCTCCCCATCGATCTGCAGGGTGCCTGCGCGTACGCACGCGTACCAGAGCCAGGGTGTCCAGCATTGCGCCGAGTGGTGTGTCCAGTGCGGAGGTCAACACCACGATCTTTGCACAGAATTCATTCCGGGAAAAGGCCGCGATCGCTATACGCAGAGATTTTCTTTGAAAGCTTTGGGAATTACGAGGACAACATCAATTTGAAGCAGCGACAAATGAAATGAGATCCTTCCGCCAGACATTATCTTGCACCTGTGATGACCGAATGGCTCCGTCCACACGCCCTCCCCCCACTCGCTCTAAAACTAGGTAGTTCTCCCCCTCAGGGTTCATCGCCCTCCTCAAGCCTGGCCTCCCCTTGTATCGGTAGAGGCGTATCCCCCGAGACAGATAAATCCCCGGTCTTCCAGGAACCACCCAACTGTTCACAGTTTCGGGTTTAGAAAAGTCTGAACACTGCCAGCAGCATTGCAGTGCTCTATATTCTGCATCCTCTGCTCGCAGGCGGTAGAGTGCAGCCGGCCCTGTGCAGCTGGCACAGTAACTCTGATGACTTGGGCTGGCTCTCATAACCTTTCTCGCAGCTCATTGCCTGCAAGTGCAAATGCCTAGAACTGTTCCAGTCCACGTCAGGCTCCCACCAACTCCAGAAACCACAACTGCACAAGGGCGAAACACCAAATACGAAAATATTTTAATACCATGTACACCAATTGCGCTCATAAGGTACCTTCTGGGGGGGGGGAAAAGAACTTAATTTTTAACTACCAATTGATGACATGAGTGGTCGACACATCCATGGTCCACATGCGAAGAGTCCCGCACGCCAGCACGTGATCCATGACTGCGGATAAAAAGGGTCCTCAAAAGGCAACGATAGCTATCCTGTGCAACCCCACGATAGCTATCCTGTGCAACCCCACGATAGCTATCCTGTGCAACCCCACGATAGCTATCCTGTGCAACTCCAAATGTTAAGCTACAGCTAATGTCGAGGGGGAAAAGAGGGGGGGGTTGCAGGTGAACCCTGGGTGTGCCCCTAAAAGCCCTCAGGCTCCGGGAGAGGCCTTTATATTCCCCCAATCGGGTGCCTCTAAATGCGTTCCAAGTCTATCTGTGGGCTTTGGACCATGGGGCAGCCTTGCTGCATCCGCCATGCTTTGCTATGCCAAACCTTAATTGCACCCACAGTTGTGCCCGCACCATGATGCGGAGAGAGCGCTCTGAGGCCTGCCCACTTAGGGCAGTGAGAGAAGCTAGGGCGCACTCCCTCCGTCTCACTGTGTATAGGGGTTGAAGGTTCCTTTGTTGTTACCCACGCGACGCAGTCTACGTGAGAATTAATTAATTAATAATTAATTAATTAGTTAATTAATTAATCAACACAGTCCCCGTGATAACAAATCGATTAATTAATTCATTAATGTCGAAGAAAAAGTCCCACATACCCTACCGCATGGCGTGATGCGGCCCACCCATCCTGCCGCATTACACATCACGACACGCGGTCATGGCACAAGCACACACCATCGGCCCACCCATCATGACACAGTACGATGCGCGGTCATGGCACAAGCACAAACCATCGGCCCACACATCATACTGCATCGCGCTGCCAACCCCACCCAGCGTACGGCACACGCGCGGCCAACCCAACCCACCGTCCTGCATGGCGCGAGGTTTGCCACCCACCGTACTGCATGGCGTGGCTGCCCATCGAAAAGGTGCCATTGTTGGACGTGCGGTCCCGCACCAGCTCAAACTGCTGCTGCAGCGTCTCCCCGTTCAGATCCAGTGCGTCGCTGCCATGAGTACCGAAACCGACCCCGTGGTCGCATACGGCACATGGCGTCCGACACGCACGGCCGCAAGGCGGGTTGGAACGTGCGGCACGTGGCAGACATGGAAACGGAGCAGGCCCTCAACGGTGACTAAATCAGAAGCAGCAGCCGTTGAATAGATGCAGAGATTCATGCAGAGAAGGATGTTTAGTTATTACTGTTAGGAACTTTTTTAGCTTAGTAGCCAAAAAGTGAAAGAGGAAGCTGTGACAGAGAGAGAGAGACATAGGTAGGGCCGAGATACGCCAGAGAGGTAGGATGGACTGTCGAGCAAGTGCTGATCATGCGAGGGGAAACCAAGGGTAAAATGGTCAGTCAGGAAACACTGAAAAGTCCAAATGCCTCCACTCGTCAGTTTTCTCTGCCAGTGACGATTGCCCCAGCCAGTGACCAGTGCAGGACAAGCCAGGGTGATGGTTTGACGTCCAAAACCGTGCAGGATCGGTGGCCTTGTGAGGCCGCAGAAAGATGCAGCAAAGGGTAACAGTGGAGGGAGCCGCAGTGTGGAAACTGCAAAGGGAAAAGGAGGGTAAGAGTTCAGGGAGATGAAGTGGGGAAGCTGCAAAGGGAAAAGGAGGGTAAGAGTTAAGGGAAACGAGGTGGGGAAACTGCAAAGGGAGAAGGAGGGTAAGAGTTAAGGGAAACGAAGTGGGGAAACTGTAACGGGAAACGGAAGCTGGGCGGTAGGGACGAGCGTGCACGGGCCACGCACACACGGCCACCGTGGAACGTGCAGGTGGCGTGCTTCATGACCACCACGCACACACGGCCACCGTGGAACTTGCAGGTGGCGTGCTTCATGACCACCACGCACACACGGCCACCGTGGAACGTGCAGGTGGCGTGCTTCATGACCACCACGCACACACGGCCACCGTGGAACGTGCAGGTGGCGTGCTTCATGACCACCACGCACACACGGCCACCGTGGAACGTGCAGGTGGCACGCTTCATGACCACCACGCACACACGGCCACCGTGGAACGTGCAGGTGGCGTGCTTCATGACCACCACGCACACACGGCCACCGCTACCGTGGAACGTGCAGGTGGCGTGCTTCATGACCACCACGCACACACGGCCACCGTGGAACGTGCAGGTGGCGTGCTTCATGACCACCACGCACACACGGCCACCGTGGAACGTGCAGGTGGCGTGCTTCATGACCACCACGCACACACGGCCACCGCTACCGTGGAACGTGCAGGTGGCGTGCTTCATGACCACCACGCACACACGGCCACCGCTACCGTGGAACGTGCAGGTGGCGTGCTTCATGACCACCACGCACACACGGCCACCGCTACCCAGGAACGTGCAGGTGGCGTGCTTCATGACCACCACGCACACACGGGAAATCATACATGGAAAAGCACAAGATAGTCGAATCCTGTAAGTAACTATCATTGGAATTATACAAGATAATTAGCAGTCTACTACCGTCAGAACGGTCAGTGGGTCATGCCAGTAAGACGACAAGGTAATGCATTCAAGGCAGAGGGTTGGGATGCCCTCTCAAACGCAAGGGGGGCCAGGCCTAGCGACCTCTGGCACACTACAACACGAGGTTGCAAGATGCAACCGAACCAGCATGCTTGCAAGAGTTCCTCTTGCTACTATCTGCCGCAATACAGGGGTCGTGGCAACCAGTGCTGACAGCAACAGCAGCGATGCCACCGTTGCGCCCCCTCGGTACCGAATGCATAACCGCTACAAGAGTGACAACAGTATTGTCTCCCTAGAGGACCCACTGGCTAAAAGATTTCACTGTGAATGCTTAATTTAATGCACGGGTTTGACATATGTTGCTGTTTGACACATGCTGCTCCGGTGGGGGGCTGACATTCCCTGCGACTGCTGTCCGCCACGTCCGCGTTTTCCGCCATACACCATGACACAATCATTCCACCATGGCACGGCCACACCACACGGCCCCTTTGTCGCCTTGTATTCCACCACACGGCCCTATTATACCCTTTTACTCCACCTATGGCCGCTCACCTATTCTCCATCCATGCCACGCTGAACAGGTCACCCAGGCAGGTGTCGTAGCCAGAGGGCAGCACGGGCCCTGGCCCAGGGCAGTACGTGGCCCAGCTGCTCTCTTCCGCGTTGGCCGCTGGGGAATATTTAATATGCGGCAGGTCCAGTACGATGGTGAAAGGGCCAAGAAGAGAATCGCCACTCACACAAGTCACCATCAGCAGCAAGAGAAGCGCAACCATGGGCAGCAGGTGGGGCGCCAGTATCAGCTACTCCATCAAACCGAGCAACCCACGTCTTGCAAGGTCTCGCAAGGTCTCGCAAGGTCCCAACCATCTCGAGGTTGTCGGTCTCCATGCACACAACCAGTTGACATGCGTTCCTGCGTTCCCGCGTTCATGAGGAGCCAAACAAGAGCCAGGAGGAAGGAGACTAAAGCGGGGAGGAGAATGAAGTTTATGGATTGGGCGGGAGGAGGAAGGAGACTAAAGCGGGAAGGAGAATAAAGTTTATGGATTGGGCGGGAGGAGGAAGGAGACTAAAGCGGGAAGGAGAATAAAGTTTATGGATGGGGCGGGAGGAGGAAGGAGACTAAAGCGGGAAGGAGAATAAAGTTTATGGGGAGGGCGGGAGGAGGAAGGAGACTAAAGCGGGGAGGAGAATAAAGTTTATGGATGGGGCGGGAGGAGGATGTGTGCGGGCAGTTATTATAAACAGACAGCGTCAACACAGGGACGGGAATCCATCAAATAATTGACTAAACACTGGGCTT
Source organism: Mesostigma viride (assembly GCA_009746045.1). Lineage (NCBI taxonomy): Eukaryota > Viridiplantae > Streptophyta > Mesostigmatophyceae > Mesostigmatales > Mesostigmataceae > Mesostigma > Mesostigma viride. The sequence continues at coordinate 2,651,405 of RPFO01000418.1, forward strand.
GAAGGGAACGAGGGAATCCATAACTATACCATCCGTTTATATACCATCCGTAACTATACCATCCGTAACTATACCATCCGTAACTATACCATCCGTAACTATACCATCCGTAACTTTCCATACGCCATCCGCTCACAACCTTGCGAGAAAAACACGCAGTGATGGGCTTAATGGAAAGGTAAGGGTCGTAGCGTTTGCTCTTGTGCTTCACTAGTAGCCCGAGCTGGCACACCACAGGTATACAGGAATTCAAGTAAGCACGCGACCGCGCCACCATGCTCCGCCGACTCTCGCCTCCACGAAGATGGTCCACACTCAGCAGACAAACCATCGACTCTGCAACCTGCTATTCTGCAGTTTCAAGTCAGCCATCTAGTCTGCAGGGACCGCCACCAACAATAGCGAAACTTTGCTATTGGGATCTGCCTGTAATCTATCGCAGGTCGCAATACGTCGCTGCCCCCAGCCCCGGCAACGGGCGACCCCCGTCGCGGTATGCCCCAATCACTTGCACGACCGCTGTGTGCCTACCCACACCACACCGCCACAAGACACAGGGCCATCCATTTGCCTGCCCCTTGCACCAGTGGCTCGAATATATCATGCCCCCGCCTTCCACACCCCCCACACCCTCACCCCCGCCCAACCTGGGGCAACACACACACACACACACACACATGCGCATCCACCCACGCCTGTGGCAACGCACACACATTATACTGTGCTATAGTGACCACATGCGCATCCATCCACACCTGTGGCAACGCACACATATTATACTGTGCTATAGTGACCACATGCGCAACCACCCACGCCTGTGGCAACTCAAAAATATTTTACTGTGCGGTAGAGACCACATGCGCATTTGCCCCCGCTGAGGCAACGCACAGACACCCACCTGTGGCTACGTAGATATTCAGGTCCGGTGGCAGCAGCCCTTCAAAGATGCTCCCACTCTCACACGCCTCGATGTACATCACCTGTGCGGCAAAAGCCGTCAGCGCGCATGACACGCGCACGGATGGGGCTCGGGGAATGAGGGATTGCGCACGGATGGGGCTCTGGGAATGTGGGATTGCGCACGGATGGGGCTCTGGGAATGTGGGATTGCGCACGGATGGGGCTCTGGGAATGAGGGATTGCGCACGGATGGGGCTCTGGGAATGTGGGATTGCGCACGGATGGGGCTCGGGGAATGAGGGATTGCTCCTACTCTAGGAATGTGGGACATCAATGTTCGGTCCGTTTTCGACCTGCATTCAGTTCGGAGTCGGCATTTAGTTGATCGAGCCAGTGCTAACACACACAGAATGGATGGACTGCCTTCAACCTGAGCCCTTGACCCTTCCCGTTGTCCCCCCCCCCAGCCTCAGTGCACACCATTTGTGGCAGGCGGCGATCGCAGCGAACATGCACAAGGGACGTGGCAACAAAAAGACCCGCAAAAAAAGAAACCCTTTCTGAGATAAACACACAGCAGCTGTGAATTGGTTAAAAACAGAAGCATGGCACAAATAGGATGACACACTATACGATGCACACAATAGCATGGCACAGTATAGCACATGCAAGAATACATACTATAGAATATATACTATAGCCTACTATACAATACATACTATAGAATACATACTATAGAATACATACTAAAGAATACATACTACAGAATACATACTATATAGTGTCCAAACGTGCTCCAATCTGCCAGACGTCCTTGTGCTGTCGCCCGTACCGGTACCCCAGATTCTACGCAGTAGCTTCCTGGGCAATACTTTCGAAAATCGAATTTGATTAATGACGACTACTCCGGCATCATCGTATGCACGCACGCACCATCTCCTGGAAGGCCTTGCGGTCGGACATCTCCTTGAGCGTCGCGATCAGGTCACTCGCCATCTGCAGGGGAATGCCGTGACGGCGCACAGAGGGTAAACCCCCATCCATTTACCCTTGTCAAATACCATTACAACCTTTACACCATTACACAAAACATTTGTTGAACCATGACACTGCGTAGCCGGTACGACGCGCCAGCAGCAGGAATGAGTTGCGGCGAAGAGTTGACAAGCATCAGAATCAGAAAAAGGCAAAGCAAGCGACAAAGGGCGCACGTAGACAAAGCAAGCGACAAAAGGCGTACGCAGGCAAACCAAGCGACAAAGGGCGCACACAGGCAAAGAAAGCGACAAAGGGCGCACGTAGGCAAACCAAGCGACAAAGGGCGCACACAGGCAAAGCAAGCGACAAAGGGCGAACGTACGCTCCACAGTGAAGAAGACGGCATAGTACACAAGTTCTTGTTTCCCAAACCTTTAGCCCCCCAAACGAACCCCTCGAGTGCATTAAGTAAAGTGCCACGCTACCTGTCTAAGCTCAAACACTCGCTTTCCAGTCCCAAACAAAAAACACGTTGCAGCATTTGCTATCTTCAACACCTGAACTACGAAACTCGTAGATCCGGATCTAGCCATCGAGATCGCTGAGCTCTGACCGTGCCTAACGGCAGATGTATCATAACGGCAGTCAAGGGTTCGACAATCCGTGGCGGAAACAAGTTGATACCCCTCCCCCTTATCCCAGTACCCTATTGCAAATCCTTGAACCGAAAAATCGCCTCACAATCTTAATTGAGCAGCGGAAAAGGGTAACATAGTAGACGATAAAGCATGGATTTTACGGTACAGAAAAAAAAAAATGCCTAACAAAACATGCCTTTGATAGTAAAAAAGCCTACCTCACGTGATGTGAGACTGTCTAAAGGTATAGTGTGAACAATTGCTCACAATTTCCGAGCTTGTTAACAACACTCACCAGGAAGGGCTGCCCCATCGGCATGCCGAGAATGCCGGGCGAGCCGTGGTCACTGTAGAATACAAAGACGCGGTCGTGGGGGCCGCTAGCGATCACCTTGCCGCTGCCAACCGGCCCACACTGGTTACTGGCGTCCGTCAGCGCGCTGGCATTTCCGGAGAGTACGGCGAGGACGTTTGCCGCTGACACCTGGCTGCCGGTGTAGTCCTTGGGCACCCCCGCGTACATGTCAGGGCTGGGGCCCAAGGGGGGAATTCAGAAATAAAGGTGGAACAGGTTAAGAAAGGTGGAAATAGGTGAATAATGGTGGAATAGGTTAGTAGATGTAGAATCAATGGATAAAGGTGGAAATAGGAGATTAAAGCTGGAATAGGTTAGTAAATGTGGAATAGATTCATAAAGGTGGCAATAGGTGTTAAAGGGAATAGGTTAGCAAAAGTCGAATAAACCAATAAAGGTGGAAATAGGTGAATAAATGTGGAATAGACAAAGCAAGGCCAGGCGGACACAAGGAAGAGTCAAGCACGGCTCCAGACAGACGGTGCAAGGAAATACGGAACCAACCGATGACGGCAGCAAGAGCGGATGATGGGGCCAAGCCAGCGGCCGGAATCACAAAAGAATGGATAGACGACATTGACACCCAAAAAGGCAAGTGCCCGACAGAAATCGCAGCAAACCTACAGATGATCCTGGCCAACCCAGATGCTGGGTCCAAGGTCAAACCACAGAATACACTGAGCAGAGGCGGCAAACTTGCTAGCTTGGGGGTGTCACGGGGTGCTACATGGCATGCCCGACATCAAAACCCGCATTCTCACGCACTCGGTGTTCTTTCCCCTTGTTGCGGGTCCTTGTCCTCGCGTTCACTCACCCTGTGCACCATTCCTCAACCCTGTGCATTGTCCCTCACCCTGTGCACTATTTCCCAACGTTCTCATCCCTGGGATGCTGTGGACTGCTTCTAGGGAGAAGCCCTGCACAAGTCCCTGTCAGCTAGGTGCTTACCCCGCGCCTGCTGCACAAGGCACAAGGCAGCGCTTGTGGGGAGATCCTCACAAACCGTCCATCAAGCGGCCCAAAGGACGCCATACTAGGACCACGACAAGACTTTGCTTCCCTCAATAGCTGGCAACGCCGTCTGAAAACAAGCGGGAGGGAAAGGGAAAGGGGGATGACCTGTGCACATGTTGGAATAGTGGGTAGGACACGCCTGGCTTCACCATCATGCCTTGCAGGAACAAACGAACAAATACAAGGAACAGACGAACAAATATGACGTAGAAGGAACAAAAAGATAAGGAACAAACAAATGCAGTAATGGTGAAACCCTCACGCAAGGAAGACCTGCTCACATACCCCCCTGGGCGGTTGATGATGGTCCCTGGCACCGGGTTGTAGGGGCTGGACGCGATGTCGTCGTACATCATGACAACTGGCACACGCGGGAGGGCGGGGGGGGGGGCGGGCAGCCAGATGATGGCAGGTATCAGGCGGTCCACAGAGCGGTGTGACAGGTGAGGTGGTCAGATCGCCACATGTCACGGCCAGACGACGTTGGCTGCTAACGCCAAGGCTGGGAAGCATAGGCGTGGCCTTAGTGCAAGGGTAGGAGCACGCAACGCCACATAACAACCAAGTGCAAGGGTAGGGGCACGCAACGCCACATGACAACCAAGTGCAAGGGTAGGGGCACGCAACGCCACGTAACAACCAAGTGCAAGGGTAGGGGCACGCAACGCCACGTAACAACCAAGTGCAAGGGTAGGGGCACGCAACGCCACGTAACAACCAAGTGCAAGGGTAGGGGCACGCAACGCCACGTAACAACCAAGTGCAAGGGTAGGGGCACGCAACGCCACGTAACAACCAAGTGCAAGGGTAGGGGCACGCAACGCCACATAACAACCAAGTGCAAGGGTGGGGGCACGCAACGCCACATAACAACCAAGTGCAATAACCAAGTGGGCCACCGACATGTCCTGCAAAGTGGCGGAGGAGAAGGGCGTCTTCTAAACAGCGGAAAGGGAGCGATTAGATCGTCAGGGGGGTGGGGGGGGGGGGCTTCTTGGGCAACAGCCTGACACACACAGGGGAGCGGCCTGAACAGAGCCGGAAATTCCAAGTGATGGGGTGTGGGACTAGCGACATAACGATGTGGGTTTGGGGCAACTTTTCGGCATGCCCTCGCGCACACAGGCAACTTGTCGGCATGCCCTCGCGCACGCAGGCAAGTTGTTGGCATGCCCTCGCGCACACAGGCAACTTGTCGGCATGCCCTCGCGCACGCAGGCAAGTTGTTGGCATGCCCTCGCGCACACAGGCCGTTTGTCAGCACCCTTGGAAACACGTCCACGTCCATGCTGGCAGCAGGCAACACCACAAGAACGGGATGGCTGGCAGCAGGCAACACGACAAGAACGGGATTGCTACCAGCCGGCAACACCAGAAGAACGGGATTGCTACCAGCCGGCAACACCACAAGAACGGGATTGCTACCAGCCGGCAACACCACAAGAACGGGATTGCTACCAGCCGGCAACACCACAAGAACGGGATTGCTACCAGCCGGCAACACCACAAGAACGGGATTGCTAGCAGCAGCAGGCAACACCACAAGAACGGGATGGCTGGCAGCAGGCAACACCACAAGAACGGGATTGCTAGCAGCAGCAGGCAACACCACAAGAACGGGATGGCTGGCAGCAGGCAACACCACAAGAACGGGATTGCTAGCAGCAGCAGGCAACACCACAAGAACGGGATTGCTACCAGCCGGCAACACCACAAGAACGGGATTGCTACCAGCCGGCAACACCACAAGAACGGGATTGCTAGCAGCAGAAGGCAACACGACAAGAACGGGATTGCCAGCAGCAGGCAACACCACAAGAACGGGATTGCCAGCAGCAGGCAACACGACAAGAACGGGATGGCTGGCAGCAGGCAACACGACAAGAACGGGATGGCTGGCAGCAGGCAACACGACAAGAACGGGATTGCCAGCAGCAGGCAACACGACAAGAACGGGATTGCCAGCAGCAGGCAGCACGACAAGAACGGGATGGCCAGCAGCAGCAGGCAACACGACAAGAACGGGATGGCTGGCAGCAGGCAACACGACAAGAACGGGATCGCTAGCAGCAGGCAACACGACAAGAACGGGATTGCCAGCAGCAGGCAGCACGACCAGAACGGGATGGCTAGCAGCAGGCAGCACGACAAGAACGGGATTGCTACGAGCAGGCAACACGACCGGAAACAGTGAAGTAAGCTGACCCCCCTTGGCATCACCAAGTGACGCACTGGGGTGCTCACATGACTCCGTGACCAAGCAACCAAGCGACGCACTGGGGTGCTCCCATGACTCCGTGACCAAGCAGCCAAGCGACGCACTGGGGTGCTCCCATGACTCCGTGACCAAGCAGCCAAGCGACGCACTGGGGTGCTCCCATGACTCCGTGACCAAGCAGCCATGCGACGCACTGGGGTGCTCCCATGACTCCGTGACCAAGCAGCCAAGCGACGCACTGGGGTGCTCCCATGACTCCGTGACCAAGCAACCAAGTGACGCACTGGGTGAGATGCTCAGGGAATCAACCGCTGTCCGGTTCCGCTGAATTCTTGCAAGCGGGCTTTGCAAAAGGACAGCCTGTAGGTGGTACCTATACCCACGACCGTGTTTCAAGGTTGGGATGCAGCCTACGAAAGTACGCTGTTGGACTGAATTGCAGATTTTGCGTAGTACAGCTGCCGTTGCCAATCAACTTGCAGCCAAATTTTGGCACGGCCCGTGTCTTTGAATGACCAATTACAGACGAATAGCAAAAGCACGGCAATCCAGCTAGGTATGAATATGCCTTGCAAACATACCAATATATTCTTCAAAAAGTTAAGCTGTAAAGACCTTCCCCAAAAGCGCGCGTGGACATGTGCAGGTGGACAACTTGGACAGCTACCACGTGGCATCATCACCGCATGACTTTACGAACTTCGGCCTTAACTTACCGATATGGTCGTCGTCAAGGCCCCCGTCCTTAAGCACGTGATAGGCATGGCAAACATCGGCCTGCACGTGACAGATTGTCAGGCACATCGGACAACGCCGCACGCGCGCAAGTACACCCGGGGTTAATGGCCAAGAGCGCTGGCAAGCCCGCCTCACTGCGGCTGCTATGCGATCTAAGAACCTGAGCTTTAAGGTGATATCGGGTACCTGATGCCTGTAGTTTCCCCATCCGTTCGAACCAGCCACCAACAGCGCCCAATGAACGCCATCGAGGCGGGGAAAACCTGGCGCGGGTCTAGCTGTTATCGGCAGAGTTGCGCAGAGAAAAACACAGAGGACCGATGACGGGATGAAGGAGAATTGCACACGCGTCATCTCGGAATTGCTACGATTGTCGCTTTCACGAGACTTCGGCGCTGCTTTTGTTGTGAATTTCCTGTATGCGTTGCTGGCTGTACGAAAATACCCCGTAGCGGTAACCTTTATCGTAATCGAGCTCGAACCACTGCCCCGTGGGTCTTTTTACAAACCAGTCTATAAACCCACAAAAGCAATCTGCCTGTCCAAGGCCGTGTAGCCGAATCGCTTTTTATCGGCCATCAGTCCAGTAGGCAGTAGGAAAGTATTACCCTAATATTTCATAGCGATGATCATTATAAGCACGGATTTACGATCGATCAAGCCCTCCACTGAGCAGGATTGAACTTTAGTGGGCCTAGTTCACGAGCTCAGATTTCAGAATCACCATTCACTCAGGAGGCTAGGTAATGCGAATCTTTATTGGAATGAGTATTGGACTCAGGACAGGCTCAGGATTGGACTGACATCATAATATCCTGACATGACTGCGGAGGACTTGGGCTGCTTTCTTCAGCTGCTAACGCGTGTACAGTCGTTTGCCACGTGCCGCTCGTCAGTCAGTCTGTGGCTGTCCTACCTACCGTTTTGGCCTTGACTCACAAATATTATTACTGTCTTTTAGTTGAGTTGAGTTGAGTTTATTCCCGCGCCGGTGGTCCGACAGGGTTATTGTTAGTGAAACTGTCTGGGAGGTGTATGGTGGCGGTTGGCCGGTCTACATGGCTATACAGCCGGGATCGTAAGCTGACAATGAGTTCATACACAGTTCTCAAAATGGCCCTCTTCAACTTGAATGTTGAATTACCGTGTTCATCTGATTCATTTTCTTTGTTTTTTTGGCGATCGACAGATCCAGCTGACCGGGATTTGTTAGTACTTCGAGCAGTTCGCCGATGCGTTCAATCCTTCGACCTCCGACTCCTCCTTTCGTTCTTCTCGACGGACATTAGTTTCACAAAATGCGGAGGAGCCCGCAGACAAGTAATAATGACAAGTGGGGCATATTCATAGTAGCTTCGTGTTCAGGGGTTAGCGAAATTGTTCGACCATACGCTGAGGCCTTCTCGCGCAAGGGTCATGGCAAAGTTGACAAGTGTTGCCCCCCGAATCAAGGTTTATCCCAGCCGTTTCCCCGTAGCTCGTGAATGCTTCTTACTGTACCACCTGGCCATGCAAGACATCCTCGCCGGGTTCACGGAGTAATAGCAATTTTCTGGAGCAATAGCAATTTTCTGCTAGGGACGGGCGACGGCGGCACATGCCGGCTGAACCAGATCATCATCACACCTGCCGCAGCCGCCGGTTCATTCTGACCTGGCCGCATATCACCCTCCCATTGCCCGGTGGCCGCTGGTTCTTCTCTGCGCCGCCCGCCCCTGGCCGCTACCCCCCCCCCCCCCCCCCCTTATTGTTACGTCGCGTAACAATTCGTTGTAGTTACGGACGTAAATTAGGTCTTTTGCCTCGGTTGTCCCTAGGTTTACGTGTAGCTCCTACCGGGACACTATTGTCCTCGTAACAGTACCGTGGTACATTGGGTGCCTTTGGGGCGCCGCGCCGCGTACTTTACTAGTGGTCCTGATCCTTTGGTGGAATGTAGTGGACCAGCGTGCATCAGTAGATGTAGTGGACCAGCGTGCATCTGTAGGCGAGGGCCATGTCGGCCCGAGCGTGTTGGACCGTTGGTGACCATTTATGCATGTTCTACCCCTCGTGTGTGCACTCGGCGTGTGTTAAATGAATTAACACATATAGGCTTGGGTCACGGCAGTGTAGTTGTGTTTCCTTCCTCTATTCCTGGAGTAAACGGGTTGTGTAAATGGCCTATGGCGTATTACAGTAACACTTACGTTAATGCATTGAGATCTGGATCGTCTCGTTCGTCTTTCGCTAGAGGTTTAACTAGAGGAGGCTTGACTAGTTTAGGTAGCATCAGGCCAGGTAGAGGTAGAGGTAGTGGTAGATACCCGCGGCGTAACAATGGACTCGGAGGAATTTTAGGTAGAGAACCAGACGACGATCCCCTGCAACATACGTCATTGAATCAACCCTTCCGCGTCCGGGAAAATGAAGACGACACCTACTTGACAGGTAATGGGCGGGTCGCCTGCAAGCTGGGAGGGTAGTGCTGCCCGATTCGGGACACGCCCTCCTAGAAGATAGACCTGCTCGAAGCGGAAAATCCTTTTATAGATAGCTCCTTTTCCTCGTTTCGTTTTCCTGAGACATGTGGCCTGCTGTCGTAGATAGGTGATGGTTTTGGTCCTACGATAGAGAGACGACTAGCGTCTCGTAGATTACACTTTTCTGCATTCTTGCCTGCGTGTATTTAGACGACCCATCGCCAGACGCAGAATCCTTGAAACCGGATACTTACGACCACCTGGCGCTGGAAACCTCGTCCCTGCGTGCGTCGTCAATCTGGTTCGGTTTCAGACACTCGAGATAAGTCGCCTTCCCCTCGTTCTCCTTATTTGACTACTCAAGACCTACCAGGTGCGTTAACATGAGCCAGCGACGTCCTTTTCCTGCTCCTTCTCATTCGACTAGTAATAATAGTTTAGCGAAGTATTACGTTGTTATTACCCCTCAATGGGCATCTATTTTCTTATCGTGGGCCGATGCTAGGAAGTTCGTTCAGTCACGTGCTTATAACGTCTCCAAATATAAGAAGTTTATGTCCTTTGAAGAAGCTCAGACCTACCTCTTAAAGCATAGTGAATCAGATTTGGGTCTCCATGCTCGCCCTTCTCCTCATGCTCGTCCTGCAGTAGATAGTCTTGTTTTTGTTACACCACCTCCATCTCCTCCTTCGTCTCCCCCTAAACGGGCTGCATCCTCATCTAGCTTAGACACGCCTCTCACCTTAGAGTTCGGTTCCCTATCCATTACGGTTGCTAAAAAGGATTGATTTAAATTGTTTCCTTCTTTAGGACACTAAAAGCTTTTTCCTTTCTTTCCTTGCCTTAACTTAGGCCTTGTCCTTTTTCCTAGTTGCTTTCAGTTAGAGTCCTAATCATTTACTTAATTAAAAATGGATCCAGTGGGTGGTAATATGTCGCCTATACCTAACAACACTCCTACTATGAATAATAATAATAATAATACTAACAACAATAACAACAATCGTGGTAACCGACGGGACTCACTTGAAACGGTGCACCATCTCACTCCTCAAGGTAACTTGCGTACCTCACCTCCTTCTCCTGTTACTGGTGGTCGCCGTCGTCCCTCACTTACCCCTCCTACCTATGAACAACGTATGCATGTCAGATTTAGTGATGACCCTTCCCTTACCCTGAACCAGGCCCCTGCCCCTCCTGCAACCTTGGCTCAACCCCCCAGCAGGTCCTCACTAACTAACAATGTTGCTAGGCCTCCTTCCCACCCTGTGCCTTCCATGCCTGCTTTTAACACGGGTCGTGCATCTGCCCCTGTCGGCCCTTCTGGACGCCCTAGTGCAGTTCCCTTTTACCCACCTGCTTCCTGGTCCTACCCTGAGACGGCCTATGAGGCAGCCCAGGTCCCTACCCGTGTGGCTGATTTAGAAGTTAATAGTGATTTCAGCACCATGCCTCTAGATGATAGAAATTATGATCATTTTGCCTATTCCTCTCTTCGTGAGCAATATACTGTCCCCTTCTCTTATGGGCACCAGCCTGAAACGGTGGCCCCTTCTAGACCCCTACCCAAGACTTTTCCTCTTCCTTCCTTCTATCCCGCTTATGTAGCAGTGGAAGATAGTGGCCCGATGGGAAAAACTGACTCTTAAGATCACTCAGCTCCCAAGAAGACCAGCATTTGATTGAATACAATAAGTGGAGCCCTGCCACAAATGCAGCAGTTAACAGTGGCCTTAAGGTTTCTCAATCCGCACGCGGAAGCAAGAAGCCTCCAGGGTGGGAGGGAGGGGAAAGAAACAATTGCGGATCATTGCCTGCCTAGCTTGCTTAAGGCATGGCCCGCCGACACACAAGCTGACATCATCCTAAATGAATTAACACCGGCATGCGTCACACACCGGCCTGAACAGTGCTGAAAACGCCACTACAAACAGCGTGGCCACGCACCCCCAGGCTAGTGCGTTAACCGTACAGGTAGTTGTACAAGGTTCCCAAGACTGACAAACATAAAACGCGCCCATCGACCCCTTGGGCCGGTCCGAATCCACTTTACAATAATTAATCACGACTCACTAAATAACCCAAATCAGCCAAAGATTCGGTAAGCAACCAGCCGACCCTACAGGTCCCCACTTAACCTCAGCTGGTGCAACCAAACACGAATCTTTGCAAGTGAAGTCGTATAAAACCTACAATTAATTTTCTCGGACCGCTAATTAATAGCCACCGACCCTTATAAACAACCGGGTCATCCAAGGAAAATTCGGGCGAGCAGGAAACCCTTTGTACAAATCGAATTAGTCAGCCCATGTCGCAGACAGCCTTCCACATCCAGGCCAAGGCATGGCGGCCTTATCTTTCCCGCATGCGTTAATTAAACTATCTATATTCAGAGAAAACCGATTAAGATCACTCAGCTCCCAAGAAGACCAGCATTTGATTGAATACAATAAGTGGAGCCCTGCCACAAATGCAGCAGTTAACAGTGGCCTTAAGGTTTCTCAATCCGCACGCGGAAGCAAGAAGCCTCCACCCAATTACCCCCCCCTGGCGCCAACCCCATTGCGCCGATTAAACTCATGACCACCGTGCGCGAAAGAGCGTGTCGCAACATCTTAAATGGCGACTCAGCCCGCGCTAGGCTATATATATTAACCCCCGCAGGGGCCCGCTGGTTACAATGCGACACAAGCCGGTGACCACCCCAAAAACAAGCCCTCAAAAAGAGCCAGCATTTCGCAATTCCGGAACCGTCCAAAAAGGAAAGAGGTTTTACGACACCATAATAGACTGAGCCGCGCAGCAGGTGCTGAGACGAAAAGGAACGACAAAGGTCTATCGTAGCCTCGCCTCCCTGAGACGCCCTCCCCAACTCGAGTCTCGCAATAGGGAAATTTCTAGCTTCGGAGCGCAACTCTCGCGCGGCTCCTATTGTCCCCAACCACCCCTCCTCGGCAGGGGCAGCTGGACAACTGACCTGCCGCCACAAAAAATATTTTATGACAAAAAAAAGTCGTTGCTGACAGGATCCTAGTTCGGGACCTTTTGAGTCCAGGTCACGTCCCATGCACCATCGCACGGTGGCAAGCCTGCGATGTGACACTAGAGCTGTTTTAGAAACTTATAAACAGCTCCGCCGAAGCTGGCCAAACCGCCGGAGTAGCGCCCCATCCTTCGCCCATGTCAAAAAGACCCGCAGCCGGGGAAAACGACATGGGGGTAAATTTAAATTTTCTTTCCGTTGCACGACCAACTATACTATGCTTGGTCGAACAACTTAGCGGTTGTGCCACCATCTGCCTCGGCTACAAGACAGATGCAACCCGCGCTAGAATGTGCAATTTTGCACAGGCGGCCATTGCCGCCATTGTGAAAGAAACAATTGCGGATCATTGCCTGCCTAGCTTGCTTAAGGCATGGCCCGCCGACACACAAGCTGACATCATCCTAAATGAATTAACACCGGCATGCGTCACACACCGGCCTGAACAGTGCTGAAAACGCCACTACAAACAGCGTGGCCACGCACCCCCAGGCTAGTGCGTTAACCGTACAGGTAGTTGTACAAGGTTCCCAAGACTGACAAACATAAAACGCGCCCATCGACCCCTTGGGCCGGTCCGAATCCACTTTACAATAATTAATCACGACTCACTAAATAACCCAAATCAGCCAAAGATTCGGTAAGCAACCAGCCGACCCTACAGGTCCCCACTTAACCTCAGCTGGTGCAACCAAACACGAATCTTTGCAAGTGAAGTCGTATAAAACCTACAATTAATTTTCTCGGACCGCTAATTAATAGCCACCGACCCTTATAAACAACCGGGTCATCCAAGGAAAATTCGGGCGAGCAGGAAACCCTTTGTACAAATCGAATTAGTCAGCCCATGTCGCAGACAGCCTTCCACATCCAGGCCAAGGCATGGCGGCCTTATCTTTCCCGCATGCGTTAATTAAACTATATTCAGAGAAAACCGATTCTAATCCCCCTAAGCCCCCTGCTCTTCCCCTCTTTGCTAACCTTCCCAAGCTGGATGTCAAGTCTACCCCTCAACAGTTTTTCACCTTTATTATGTTGCTTACCCAGAACACAGAGTCGTGGCAGAATCATAATAGATGGCGTCTCTCTGATGCTGTATTAGTTCCTCACTATCTTACAACCTGCATTACTCCTGAGCTTGCTAACCTCATTCAGTGTGAGTCTTTGGCCTCTCATGCCTACCCTAACTCTGTAGCAGAATTGTTTAAGCGTTTAGAGAACCATTTAGTCCCTCCTGATTCAGATTGGCAGGATAGATTAGCCTTTGGTACCTTGCAGCAGGGTACTAAATCATTTAAGGAGTATATGAAAGAGTTTGATGCTCAGATGGTACGAATTAGGGATTTGTCGGGTGCAGAAGTACGTGCTCGATTCCTCCAAGGCCTCAGTAGACCTTTATTACGTGAAGTCAAGCGCCAGTTCTCTGCCTACCGTTTTACTGATCTGCCCCTCAAGCATGTGCGCCAGCATCTCTTGCGAGTAGCAGATTTCTTCACCACTCCTTCTCTCCCTACCCGTTCCCGTATTAATAATATTATCCTTACCCCTGAGGAGGAGAACTCCTATGTAGAAGAATTAGATATCTGCGTTGCTGATCTATCAGCTCTTGATGTCTCTCATATCACATGCTATCATTGTAAGGAAGTAGGTCATCTTAAACGTGAGTGCCCCAAGTTCCTTTCGGGTGCTCCCCCTCATCCCGACGCTCGCCCTCCTCGTACCCCTCAGCGTGCTCCTATTCGTCCTACTTCAGGACGCATTCCCTCAGCTACCCCTAGTAGGCTGAATGCTGTGCAGGCAGGACCCCCAGGGTTCCCCTATGATAATCAGGCTCCCGCACCCTCTTCGCTCCCTCGTGACCCTCCAGCAGTGGCTTTTTCGCCAGGGTCTTCTTCGGGGTTAGTTCCTATGGATTTGGGGGGGAGGGGGAACAGTAGGCCTGTCAGCCGGGGGTAACCTGGACAGGTCCTTAGATAGTACCCCAGATAAAAATTTTTGCCTGCCTGTTTTTATAACCTCTGTAGGAGCTGAATCTTCCCTACCACTACGTGTGCGTCCTCTTATGTTCTTGAATGGTGGTTTAACCGTTCCCCACACTGTTGTAGACCCTTTCTTGCATGCTGATGAACTTTGAATGTCTCTGTGTTGGTAGATAGCGGTGCGGCTAGCTCCTTTGTGAGCGAGGCCCTAGTTAGGCGTTTAGGACTAGTCCCTACCCCTCACACCAAACCTGTCACTGTTCATTATGCTGATGGTCGCACCAGTCATTCCCCGGGTACGGTGTCCCTTCCCCTGGTCATACAAGGACGTACTGTCAACCTGACGGCCACTATAGGCCCTATCACTACCGCTGATGTATTACTAGGATTAGATTGGCACCAGGATAATAAGATTACTATTAATTATGATACCATGGTCATTTGGTTTCCAGATAGCTCTTACTGGGTACCGGAACGTCATTATAGATTGGAAAATTTATCCTTGGTAGATATTACTCCTCCTACACCTGTTGATCCTCCTGTAAGACCTATACCTGAAGTATTAATGTCCAATGATGAGTTGCGTTCTGAATTAAAGGAATATGGATATTTATTATGTATGTTCCTTCAGTTAGAAGTACAGGAGATACCTATCACTAATAATAGTGTGGATATAGATATAAACACAGTGGATACAATAGGAGTGGGATTTACTGAAAATGAAATAGTAAGATACATGGCTGTGATAGATTCCTCAAAAGTTTTTGAAGAAAAGACTCCTTCTTATCCTCCTCCTCGTTCTGTTTTACACCGTGTAGTTATCAAGGACGGTGCAGTTCCTACGCACTCTCCGATGTATAGAATGGGCCCTACCGAGTTAAAGGAACTAAAACAGATTTTAGTGTCACTATTAGAAGCAGGATTGATAGAGCCTAGTAACTCTCCCTACTCAGCTGGTGTCCTGTTAGTTCCTAAGCCAAATGGCAAGTTTCGCCTAGTTACTGATTATAGGAAGTTGAATGATATTACTGTGAAGTCTAAATACCCTCTACCTCGTATTGATGATATATTTAATAAGGTTAAAGGTTCCACTTGTTTCACAGTACTGGATTGTGCGGATGGTTTTTGGCAGTTGCGGATAGCTCCTGAGGATTGCCATAAAACCGCCTTTGCTACCCCTTTTGGTCATTACCAGTTTAGAGTAGCGGCTATGGGACTCTGTAACTCGCCTGCCTCTTTTCAAATGTTAATGAATGAAGTGCTTAGACCTGTTATGGGAAATTCTCACCTTCCTCAGGTGTCCTCTGATTTAAAGGATCCTTCCTTCTCCTCTGTTTCTTTATCTGAGCATGACCGTTCTTGTGCTCAAGCTTACTTAGATGATATTCTTATTTACTCTCCTGATTTTGAAACGCACCTACGTGATTTAAAGAAAGTATTAGAAATAATGGCTGAAAATTCTTTGTGGGCGCGCCGTGCTAAAGTTCGTTCGGGTAGGAGTGTCCCATTTTTAGGGCACGTTCTGTCAGATGCCGGGGTCGCTACCGACCCGGATAAAACTAAGTCAATTCAGGAATGGCCTACTCCTACCGACGTTAAAGGTGTACGTAGTTTTCTAGGAATTGCTTCTTACTATAGGCGTTTTATCCCGCGTTTCGCAACTATAGCAGCCCCTATTAATCATTTATTAAAGAAGGATATCCCCTTTGTTTGGAGTAGTGAATGTCAGTCGGCTTTTCAGTGTCTAAAATCCCTACTCCTTTCCCCTCCTGTACTCATCCTACCGGATACTACTAAACCCTTTGTGGTAGCTACAGATGCTAGTAAGGTAGCTATAGGGGCGTCCTTCTCCAGGATCAGGGTCAGGGCTTACAGCCAATTGAGTATATCTCTAGGACAATGCTCCCTGCGGAGCGTAACTATCCCGTACACCAGCAGGAACTCTTAGCGGTGGTGTATTGTTGCCACGCGTGGCAGCACTTTCTTAAAGGTGCTCAATTTGATGTCTGCCTGAATGAACCCTGTGAGCTAGATCCTTATAGGTTAGTTATCCAAACGGATCACCGTCCCCTTACCCATCTTCTCTCCCAACCCAACCTTACCCCTCGGCAAGCGCGCTGGATGGAATTTTTAGCACAGTTTTCCCCTTTTAAACTTCAGTATGTTAAGGGTGTAGATAACATAGTACCAGATGCACTCTCTCGTCGTGCAGATTACTCCTTTTTCGAGGACCTTGATGTTCTCAATACTACTCTAGTTCCTACTACTATGGGTGTAACCCCTTATGGTGAACTACCTGATGATGAATCCTATGCCTACCTCTTTCATACAGCTGTTCGCATGCCTGATCTCCTTTCTCACGTAGGACTCTCTCTCCCGTGTGAGGCCCTTCCCGTGGCCTCGGTGGGGGGGAGGGGAAAAATAAAATTTCTATACCGCTTAGCCATATAGCGACTAGGTCAGGAAAGTCTTATGAAAACATAGTCCCTCTAGGACCTCCCCTTCTCTTTGGCAAGGCGGTAGGAGATCTCTTTAAACCTGTTCTGGATACCTCTGTAGCGATGCCTACCTCTGATCTTGAACGTCTTATTAGTAGATTTACGGCCACTGAGCCGGAAGCATTAGCTGCCATTGCTGCACATCCCCAACAATTAGGCAAGCACCCTTGTAAATTTGTAGGTGGGTTTTTATATGTGCAGATAGCAGATTCTCCCCCTCAATGGCGCCTGTATGTCCCTCCTATCTGTCGCTCCTCCTTGCTCTTTGAGTTGCATGACTTAGCTGCTCATCAGGGTGGTAAACGGGTACGGGACCTAGTAGCCCGCTCTTATTACTGGCCTTCCCTTTATAAGGATGTAGATGAGTATGTTAGAACTTGTCAATCTTGCCAGGAGATGAAACCCAATAACGTAGGACAGATAGCAGAACCTAGGACCTTGCCTGACCCCATCATGCCGTGGGATTCTATCATGATGGATTTTGTAGGACCTTTTAGAAAGAATGATAGGGGCAATGCCCAGATCCTTGTGTTCATAGATCGTTTTACTCGTATGTGCCATCTCGTGCCGTGTCCTTTAGAACTCACAGCACGTGATTGCGCACGCCTATACCTCAATAATGTATACAGATATCATGGTTTGAGTAGGCAGTTTATTAGTGATAAGGATAAGTTATTTACCTCAGATTTTTGGCAGCAGTTTTTCGCTGCCATCGGTACCAAGGTTACCTACGGTACTGCCTACCACTCCTCCTCCTCTCATTTAGTAGAGCGTCTTAATAGGGTAGTAGAAGAAGCGCTTAGGCACTATGTTAATGGCTCGGGAAGTGATTGGGAGGATTATTTATGTTTGGTAGAGTTCTCCCTCAACAATTGTCCCCAAGCTGCGCATGGATATACGCCCTTCTTCTAGATACTGGTAGACAGCCTCTTACCCTACCTCTCTCTTAGCTAGTCCTCTACGGGACAAGGATGATGTGTCCCGAGATACTGTAGAAGGTGTACAGTCCTTACTAGATAGAATGAAAACTGCTCATGACCACGCGATCTCAGGGTACCAAAAAGCTCAGTCTAAGTACCTTGCTAGGTTGCGTGCCTCCTTAGATAGAAGAGCACCTGAGATAGAAATAGGAGATCTAGTATTAGTAGAAGGCCCCCGTGTTGGCCGTTTTGCTCATAAGTTTGAAGCAGAACTTAAGGTCAAACTTAGGCCCGCCTTCTTAGGACCCTTCCATGTGTTGTCTAGAGTAGGAAATTTCTTATATAAAGTCGATATCCCTACCTCTTGGCAGACACATTCAAACACCTTCCATAGAAGCCAGCTGAAACTGTACCACCCTAGTACGTTCGCTGGTAGAGAGCTAGCGCCTGCCCCTTTAGAGCATAACCCTGACACTGGGGAAGTAGAAGACGAAGTAGAAAGCATCGTGGCCCATAGAGATATCAAAAAGGGCCGCGGTACCCAGCGTCAGTATAAAGTGAAGTGGATGTATGCTCGTAGTGAAGTAGATAAGGTCTGGTATACGGAGAGTGAGCTAGATGGGTGTAGTCGCCTGCTGCAGGAATATAAAACCCTGCACAAGCTCTAGTTGTAGACCTTCTCCTCTCTTATGTTATGTCTGCTGTCGACGGGTGGTTGGTTGTCCCCTCCCCTCCGCAGCCGTCATGTCAGAGCCTACCCCTCCGGCTGAGAGCCCGCTGCCGTCCCGCCCCTACCGGACCCTGAGCTGTACTTCGAGGCCCTTCCGGGCCGCTGGGTGTCACGGTCCAGTTTCCGGGTGGCATCGTGCAGCCGGCCCTCCAGGCCCAACATGCGGGTTTAGTCAGGGCTGCTCTCTTCGGGGTCACGTGGTACGGTCCCTCCCCTGCTGAACCGCACCAGCTTGTTTTGCACGGGTTCGACGATGCCGGGCACTGTTTGTAGAATGTGGCTCCAGCTGTCCAGCCTTGGGACAGATAGCTGCGGTTCTCCAGTGCCCCAGGGTGTTTTCCTACCTTTCTACCCCTGTGGGCCGCTCCTGCCTACGGGATGTGTTCCCCTGGCTTCCGGCCGAGGGTGATGCGGAAATAGATGAGAACCCCTGCGACCTTCTACGGGCAGTAGAGTTCATGGAGATAGCAGACCAGACAGCGGGCGTAGGATTGGGCGACCCTACTCCTACGGACGCGCCGGTAGAGGCACAGTATTCTCCTGAGTATTCGGCCTCCCCTGCGGCGTCCTCCTCTTCAGTGTCGGCGCCTTCCCCTGTCCCGTCTTCACCGAGGTCGGTCCTGTGCGCATCGGTGGAGCCTACCCCTTTGGGCTCTGGTCGTGAGCCTGATCCTCTTTCGGCGACAGTTTCTGCGATGCAGGCGCAGATCCAGTCCCTGACGGCGGCCTTCGGGGCCTTCATGGCGGCCCAGGCGCACGCTCCAGCCACGCCAGGTGGGGTGTCTGCCGCAGCTGTGCCCCCTTCCCCTTCGGTCGCCTCGACGTCTACGGGTCCGTCTGTGCCGCGCGAGCCCTCGGCGGCTGCGGTTCCCTCTGTTGCTGCGGCTCCTACGCCTTCGGCTACCTCTGCGCCTGCTACTGACGTACCTGCGCCTCGGCGCGAGTCCGCCGTCCCAGCGGCCGCGCCCGTCGCCGCCGCGTCCGAGCCGCCCACCACGTCAGCGCCGCCCTCGCGGGGTTTCTTCAGCGACCCGGGCGGTCTTCCCAGGCTTTGGGAGGGCGGTCCTCCGCAGAGGATCCCGGTGCCTGACTGGAGCTTAGACGGTAACCAGTCGTATGCCGGATTGCCTGTCCCCACGGGCCCTATTTTCAACATGTGGCCTGGTGGTGCTCCGCCCCCAGAGACCGGCGCGCCAGCTGCGGAGGCGGGTCCGTCGCGACCCCCTGCGGCATCGGGTCCGACGCGGCCCCCTGTTGTACCGGCGCCGTCTGCGTCTGTGCCGGTTCCTACCCCTTCGTCGGCCCCTGTCCCTTCGGCCCCGCGGTCTTTGGCTGCGGTTGTTCGGTCCAGTGGCTCTGACCCTCGCGCCACCCGCGCTGCCGATTCCCTTCGGGAGTTGTCAGAGGGCGATCGGGATCGGGCCCCTTCTGTGGTGCATGCGACTCCGGAGTCGCGCGACACGCCTGTCTTTGGGTACGGTATGTCTGCGCTCGCCTGCCGCCAGTGTGACCTGCCGCGCGCCTCCGCCGAGCTTGCCATTTCGCCCATGTCCTACGGGTTCTCCAGGTGTGTCGGGCGCCGCGGGACCGTGGCCTACCAGTTGAGACTGATCGGCCTCCTTTCGATATGGTTATTTTAGCTGATCCGGTGTTCCAGGGTGAGATCCTGGTTCGGCGCGTCCTGTATCGCTGGGCTAGGCGCCACAATGACTTGGACACCTACGGCGGGTTCCAGTGGGCTTACCCTCCGCCTCTGGGCATTATGGCCTCAGATGCCCTTACGGTAGAGTTTCCTGCGGTGCCGGGTGCCACGTACAGCACGGTCCTTCAGCCCATCCTAGAGTGGGATGCCCGTCGTCCAGCGCCCATCCCGGGCCAGGGTTTGGACTCTCGGGGTCATCCTCCTCCCCGGGCTAGCGACTACCTCGAGACGTTCGGGTCGCGACAGTGTGCCCGTCGGTGGCGCTCCCGTGAGATTCGGCATATCCGGTTGTGGCCGTCCAACGTGGAGCCCCTGGTAGATCTGTTTTTCCCGACGGGTATGCGCCCTCGGATCCGGTACCATCGCCTGCTCCTGCGGGCTCTCTGCCTGATCGCGGTAGAGCCTTTCCTACGCCTCTTTGCCTGTGGTTTCCTGGACTGGGCCCGGGGCCAGGTCGTTCTTACGCAGCATAGGTATTACTGGGCCTTCCTGGGTCTTTTTCCTGACGGCGTGTGGGCCGATGTTTTCCTCACTGTAGATAGGCACGACAATGCTGAGGATGTGTCTCACTACCAGGCGTACCTGGATGTCCTGCTGGCCTCCCGTGGTACCTACCAGACGGATGGCCATTAGATAGAGGGCCTTAGGCCCGACCTGAGGGTGTTGTCCCTCCGGTATATAGAGTCGCCCTCACGTTCTGGCCAGTTGACTGGTCGTTCTTGGTCCTTGGTACTGATTTGTTTACTCTGTGTGTCCTGCCCAGTGCCGTTCCCCCCGGCAAGGACTTTGTTCCAGGCAGTTAGGGGAACCTACCACCAGGCTTGGTGCTGGCTAACCCTACACCTCCCGGCGTGGTGGTGGAGACCGAGTTAATACGTTGGTGCCTTGTATCTTGGATGGTCTGCCGATTGTGTTGGTGTGTGCTGGGTGCATTAGGTTTCCTACCCCTTGTTTCCTCCCTGTGCGTAGGGAGAGGGCTCCCTACCTTTGTGGGGGGGGAGGTGTTACGTCGCGTAACAATTCGTTGTAGTTACGGACGTAAATTAGGTCTTTTGCCTCGGTTGTCCCTAGGTTTACGTGTAGCTCCTACCGGGACACTATTGTCCTCGTAACAGTACTGTGGTACATTGGGTGCCTTTGGGCGCCGCGCCGCGTACTTTACTAGTGGTCCTGATCCTTTGGTAGAATGTAGTGGACCAGCGTGCATCTGTAGATGTAGTGGACCAGCGTGCATCTGTAGGCGAGGGCCATGTCGGCCCGAGCGTGTTGGACCGTTGGTGACCATTTATGCATGTTCTACCCCTCGTGTGTGCACTCGGCGTGTGTTAAATGAATTAACACATATAGGCTTGGGTCACGGCAGTGTAGTTGTGTTTCCTTCCTCTATTCCTGGAGTAAACGGGTTGTGTAAATGGCCTATGGCGTATTACAGTAACACTTACGTTAATGCATTGAGATCTGGATCGTCTCGTTCGTCTTTCGCTAGAGGTTTAACTAGAGGAGGCTTGACTAGTTTAGGTAGCATCAGGCCAGGTAGAGGTAGAGGTAGTGGTAGATACCCGCGGCGTAACACTTATGTTCACGATTCTCAGGTTTAAGACCTTGAGACCCTGGATGTAAGAATTTCAGGTTCAAAAAAGCAGGGCTCGTTTGGGGGAAAATGATCTGAAGGTATGAACCAAAGGCTGCTAAGTCATGGTCAGTGGTATGCGATGTAGATTATGTACTCAGGTTTGCCGCCTAAGGGATCAGGACTACAGGTCTCTAGTTTAAGGGGATGGGACATATCTAAAGTGCACTTTTCTGGAAAACAGACCTGTGCATGGGATAAAAATCCAGTTATGCTTCCAAACCATAAATATGTGAAAAAAAAAAATTTCCAGCCACTTGGGGGTGGTACTACCCCCCAGCATGACCCAGTTATGAGCTAAAAATAGAAAAAGACGCTATTTTTGGCCGATTTTTCCTAGGAGACTGGGCAAACCAAAAGTGACCAAACCACATATTTTCCTAAAATCCCCACCCTTGCAAATAAATCTGGCTACTCAGGACCACAAAATAAGCACGTTTAGACTATTTATAGGGTTTAGCCCAAAACACGTATTTTTTTGGTCCTAAAAAAATAAATCAAATAGTAGACACATGCAAAAATTCCAGTGATGATATTTATACTAGGCCTAGGGTGGGAATTTCACTCTCACAAAGTTTGAGCTCATTCTGAGCACGTTTACTCATGTTGATTGGTGTAAACATGCAAAAAAAAAATGACAGAAAATCCCGCTTATGAGCACAAACACCAGACCTATTACACCCTAGCCCACCACCAACTGGGCCAAACCAAGTCAAATTAATTCATTTATGATGTTAAAAAGCTTGCCACAAAATCCCAGGTCATTCTGAGCTAGTTTGCCCTTAGTACATCATGTTATAGCTGCCACCCTGCATGCTTGGTACACCGTGGCATGAGGGACACCATAAGCACATTCCTAAGCTTGCCCCCTGCAAATTGGGCAGAAGCACGTAAAGCAAATGCTAGATGCTTGAAGAAGACATCCACCGACTCTTAAATCATTACGCAAGCAGGCATGACCACTTGCGGGAATCACCTCATAGCTAATACCCAGTCATGATGCTAAAGGATAAAAGGGCCATCCTTTAATATCGTCATAATAAGCACCTGATCCTTATCATCTAGGAAGCCCCAGCCATGTTTAATGGAAGCAAAACATATAGGAAGGAGATAACTATATCACACATGCTCACCTTCCCTACAACTTCACACCTTGTTTTCCAGCAGGCTGAAGAGCCAAGACAAGCGTTTATGAGCTCGCCAGCTCCTTGCAACGTTGATGCCGCTCCCAGGCAGCTAAGGTCCTTGACTACGCAATATACAATGTCAACCATATGAAAAACTCCATAAAACAAAGTGTAGCAGAGCCGCAAAACTGCCCGATCAACTCTTGCTAGCTTTAAGAAGCATGGCATACGCAGCATAAGGCAAAACATTGAAACCTGCGGAAAATCAGATAGCGCAACTGCAACAAGTGGCGAACAAAATAGCAAGAACACCCGGAATCGGCGCCAAAGCTTCATGCCAGGAACATTTAGAGCGCAAACAGACTGGGCGGTGACATGCGGCAAATGAACGTACCACGGCCGGCTTTATTTCCTACCCAGGCGCGCAAGACAGCTAGCCAGCCATGGATGGCTTGACCGCGGATCGCGCAGGCCTGAACGATATCATTTCAGAAATGACGGGAAATGGCCGCAGATCGAAGCCGCTTAGGATGTTTTCACGGTTTCCATTACTAAACGCTTCTTCCTGCATCAATATAACCCACAAATCTTAAATTCTACCGTCGCAGGCACGCATTCTAAATTAATATATGCGGCCAGATTTTCGGATTAGACCCCCGTGCAAATCTGGATTAAGAAAGGCACCGACTTTTCAAATTGTGCATATCTGGCTATGAAACATCATACTAGTACATCGTTTAAAACCACCGGCGTACATTTTTCGCTTGTCGCCTGGCCGATTAGGCAAATTTTTACGAAACGCACGTCGCCATGGCCACCTCCGCACGAGATGGGCGCATTGTGCACCACAATTTCACGGTCCGGGGGTACCGGCGCGAATTTTTTGGCGCCAAAAAATTCCGATATGTCCCGTCCCCTTAAGATCGCAGCCCTGGGTCGGTCGGGCCCCATTCTTGAACATTGGGGGGGGGGGGAGGGTGTAGCTCATCAATCGATCCCCTGCTGCTCGGACACCTCCGCACCCCTCATTGGCGCCATGAGCTGAGTTGAGAACATCTCTCGTGAACGGTCCCATTCCTTATGACGGAGTTCTGTTGCTTCCCACACTGCTTCCCGCCGCGTACTTCCCGGACTACTTCCCTTACTTCCCTTACTTAATGTCTAGTGGCCCCTCTGGCTATCTGTTGTTGTTTCTGCTGTCGCATCTGCCACCGGCCTGGCAAAGTTTCGAATTGCAGCATTAGCTGCTACGGCAGCTGGGCGTGCTACTGCTGTTGCTGCTGCTGGGCATGCCGATGTCGCTCTTGCTGCTGCTGTTGCTGCCCACCCCTCTGGTGACTGGCACCTGACTGGCAGTGGTGCGAGCGCAAAACAGTGCCTCCCGAGCGCCCGTGTCGCCGTTCCACCAGCGCTTGATCAGCCAGTCATCATGCAGAGATTGATATATCGAGTACTGTGCTCATGCGTGGCGCATGGCCTGCTTCATTTATTTGATTAATCACGTGAGACGACAAAGTATATTTACATTTTGGCATTTTTGCCCTGGAAGTAGCTTGGGATGCAAAGTACATTGCTGCGGGTAATTGTTCAAAGCCAGCGCCTGGTATGTTGACGTCGCAGACTGGGAACACCCGATAGTTGATGTGGATAGTCATTCCCATGAAGCCATGCCTGGCGGGCGCAGCGCAACTCAGTCACCCATCCAAAAGTTGTGTCACTGAGCCCTCATACAGCCGGCGAATGGCAGCAATAAACGCTGGGGGCACGCGATCCAGAGCTAGGATGGCCCAAAGAACCTCCCAGAGGACCGTGTCGAAAGCCTTGATATAGTCAGCAAAAATGAAGACCAGCGGAAAACCATCAGGGCAAATGCGACGCACCTCCTCCATCATCAACCGGCGCGCTACATGCAAATGCAGCCATGACTGTGTTACTAAGGCCACGATGGAAACCCATCTGAGACTCACCCAGGTGTGGCTCCAGCGCGGAGCGGAGCCTGTGCAGCATCATGCACATGAAGACCTTCAGCGCGGCGCTCTCTCCATGGCTGGAGGCAGACCCCCCGGTGCTAGTTGCCGGGGTCCGCAGCGGAGCCCTTCTTGTACAGCATGACTAGCTCGGATGGCCGTCTGCCACTCAGCAGGCGGAGGCTCATCAGAGCAGATTACACGATTGCAGTAAGCCAGCAGAAGCTCCCGCACCGCCAGATCAGGCGTCGGTCTTCAGCAGCTCAGCCGAAAGGTGGCCGGCACTCGGCACCGACCGCCGCGTCGTACCACAAGCGAGCAAGGGCGCCGTCCAATTCCTCCAAAGTGAAGGGGTGGACGGCGTCATTGGTGGCAAGGCAGCCCTCCTTCAAGGCGGTGACTTGGTAGTCCGCGGCCGAGGAGGGTGGCGTAGGCCTGCGGCGGGGGGGGGTCCGGCAACACCGAGACGGGCGGCCGTCTCAGGGTGAAGCGCACGCGGCGGGGGGGGGGGCGCGGGCCCCACCTGTCAAGGAAACATTGTGGGCCAACCAGCGGTCAAGGCTGACCGGCGCCGCGCCGTCCCCTGTGTGCTCCACCAGGGTGCGCTGCCGCCGGCCGCCGAGCCGGTCGAGGTGGTACGACATTTCCTTGCCCTTGTTGCAAGCTTGGCAGGCCTAGCTTGGCATCCGCGATGCACTGGGCCGCCTTTGCGTCCTGAGCATGTGCGTAGGCCTCCACAAGGGCGGCCTTGAGCACCGGTTTCAGCAGCGGGTCCCGGTTACGTGAGGCGGTGCCGGGCGGCCACTAGACCTTGGGGTCCTGGCGGTAGAGCGGGCCGGGGCGTCGGCGTGGCATGGCCGGCAGGTGCCGGGCCGCCAGCAACGGGGCGCGGGCCGCAAAGCCCGCAAAAATGGCAGCGTTGGGAGCACCCTGGGCCAGTGCATCGACGTCCGCCTGGGCGTCCAGGGCCTCCAGGTACGCCCGTCGGCACCTGTTCCGCTCGTGCTCGGCGTCCGTCCAGTCCTCAGGATCCCCCCGGACCGGGCGTAGAGCAGACCAGTCAGGGCGGGCCACTGGGGCGCGGCGCTCGGGGACATGGAACCGGAGCCGAATGGTCGCGCGCACCATGCAACCGGTGGTCAGAGAACACCGTGAGTGGGTCGAACACTCGGGTATCCAGAACTGAAGCGCACCTGGACTGCCGTACCGCCACGTAGTCCAGACAGGCCTGACGGTTGTTAGGGCCCCGAAAAGTGACCAAGTCCTGTGAGGGTTGTTGGAAGTGGCAGTTGACAGCACTGACCACCCCGCTATCCCGCAAAAAGGCGGAAAACAAGGAGGTGTTTTCGTTAGCAGCCGTGCCGGCAGGCGCAAAGCGACTGCCAGCAGTGCCCACGGGGAGCGTGCATGCGTAGTGGCGTTGGCTTCGAGCAGCATAAGCAAGAAGTGGCGGGCCGGGGTGGCCCCCTCAAGGTGATGCAAGTCTTCGAAGAACTTCTGGCTGTGGCAGACCACTATATATGGGGTGCGTAAGCCACCCCAACCGTGAGATGGTGCTTAGACCGCCCCTCAACTGAGGTGAAATGTGCCACCATAAGGCGTGACAAGACACGGGGTGACAAGAGTCAACACGTAACAGCCCACGTGTCTAGGACAAGACAGCTGTAAAATTATGACTATAGCTGATTGCTAAAAGGCATGGCAATTCAACCCAACTATAACTATTGCCAACCTGAGTCATCAAGGGCAGACGTAAAACTACGTCCTATGCAGCGAACTTGATGATGACCATACTCCTTATGGGACCCAGTGAACAAGCATCCTTTCTACTAAAAAAGAAGAAAAGGAAACACTTGACACTGCCCATTACAATGTTCTCAGCAGTGAACAAAACAGCTAGTTCACGCAATCAAGGCACCAATGTGTGCAAGACCAGGGAACATTGCAGAGATACTCCCGAGGAGGCACTGCAGAAGCATGCACTCAAAAGAGGCACCGCAGTAGCTACCTACAGCTGCAAGATGTCTATGCAACAGAAGAGGTGCACGTCATACTATCTATAGAGTGCAGTACACTATCACATCTACAGAGGCAAGCCAAGCCATAGATGCAATAGAGCACACCATCTATAGATAATGCAAGTGCCCTTGACTACCCAGGACAGGGGTACAATTTTCAGCCTGCACCAAGAAATAACATTGAATGCTGGCTGACCCAAGTCCTGGTTGTATTCTAAGTAAACTACTGACTATCAAAACCATCCTGGAATGGATAGCTTTTCTATTACTAACTATCTGGCTGTGTGCTGGTACGTGCCAGAACCATGCACAAGGTGCCTGGTCAGATCCACACCCTCCCAGAAATTTTTTATGGCGGGTGAGACCCTACAATGTACCAGATACACTACTTGAGGGCAGCGAAAGGCACCAATCAAAACATATACACTCCACGCAAGCCTATGGTGAGTGCTAAAAGGTAGACTCAGACTCACACAGCAATGCTAAAACAGCATCACAGGCATGGAATAATGTAATGATGGGAACAACTAGGTTGTTCTCCTCCCACCCTATGGGGGAAGAAGCCAGCACTCCCTAACTAGGCACGCACTGAGGTGTTAGGCACAACACCGTCAAGGTGTCAGCAGTATGACAGCACACCTTGAGAGACATGGGACTGTCACCCTTTTTACAAGCCATGACTAGAACATTGAAAAGACCTTCCTCCAAACTGCTTACAGGACTGGGTCTTCTCCATAATTTCTAGCATCATGGTGGTGAGCAGAAAGAAAAATGTCTCATCCCCTACTAGGCATCTCTTCTGCAACCAAAAGAGATCACCAGGTGCCCACCTACTTTTCAAGATGTTGGCCTAGCAGATGCCGTTGCAGCAGACGACGCTGTCGCCAAAACCAGAAGTCGCTGCTACAGCCAAACGGCGGCGCTATAGAGCAAAAGGTTGTTGCCGTAACATGAAGATGTTGTCACTAAAACTGGCAGATGTAGTCGTTGAAAAAGAAGGCATTGGCACGACTGGAAGAACTCGTTGCCACCACCACACTGTGTCGGCTGATTGTTGTTGTCGTGTAGTAGAGCTCGTTGCCGTTTCAGCGGGTCGGGCAGATTGACGCAGTGTCGAATAGGCGACAGCAGCAGAATCACTTGAGTTGGCTGGTCTGGTGCGTTAGCTTGGGCTCAGGAAAATGTAGGCTGGCTCGGCTTGTTCGTGAGAACGTCCCATGCCAGACGCATAGCCTATTCCGCAACACAGACTGCAAAAAGAAATTCGCTGCACAGTGAAGAATGCGCTCTATACAGCTAGGTCGGCAGGGTTAGTGAAACCACCAGGTGACTGGCCGCTGAGCTAGCTAGATAGAAAGCTTTCTTATAAATGTCTCAACCAGGACAAATGCTATTGTTCTTGTTCTTCCCTCGGTAGAAAAAAACGTAGGTAGGCGGAAATGGTTCGGATGTATACTGAAAGAGTCAGTACACGGAAACTCATCCCATGCTTTGATAAGTCTGTTCAGAGGTCAAACCTCCGATTACCAATGTAACAGAATAAAATGGTGGCCTCCAGAGCTCCACTAAATGCACAGATCTTTTACCTCCCGTTATCAAAGACAGAACGGACTTATCAAATCCCAAGAGACAGGGGAAAACCCTTGTATTCTCGAGGAGTGTGGTCGGTTCTCTTCTGTAGGGCTCTCCTAACAGAATGTACTACGGCGATAGAGAGCTATGGTCCCCTTTTGGTCGGGAGTCTCTCTGCTTGTTCGTACAGACACAAGACTTCCTGTCTACTGGATTAATTAATAAGCACGTGACTGCGTCACGTGGATACTGGATATGGCTGTCCAATAACAGGGCCTGAAGTGAGGATGTTCGGTTATTAGAAATAACTTCACATTATTGGGGGTATCCGCCTGATGGCTATGGTGACAAACAGGCAAAGCTTATGTCCCCTTCGACACAGAGGAGCCCAACGCAATCCTATACAGGTCTCAGCCAATCAGAACACAGATGAACCGGTAAGGTTCTCTATATATACGCTTTTTTTGCGGTGCAGCAGGGCTATTAGGTTCCTCCCGTTAGGCGTTTCCATTGGTCTTATCGTACTTCGTAGTATAGAGCTTTGACATGGCTCTGTATATAGGTTTATAGCTGGGCGTTTGCTTTGGTTTGAGTGATTTCACTCTGCTGTAAGTAATTATATTTTTAATATATATGCTTTACACCCCTAACTTACGAAAGATGCTATCACTTACATCAGTCAGATTACACATAGATTCCAAGGTACTGTCCCGTACCGTCCAGGGCCCAACTGTTACGGACCGGCCCTTTCGGCCGGACGTAACAATGGAATAAATTACTAAGGCAGTTTGGCCTGTTGATATAGTTTGTATGGACTATGGTAATCTTGTGAATTGGACTAGTTATTTTGGTCCTAGGTTGACCTTCTAGGGGCCGGTGCAGTGGCGCCGCGCCAGTTCTGGATTTGTCTGTAGTTCTATGCGTGGATCCTGTAGTTGAGGGTCGATATCGGCCCGGGGGTCCTACGTGGAATGCATGATTTGGAATGTTCTAGAAGGATCGGCGTTGTATCTGCGCCGCAGCCGGCCTAGGTTAAATTAGTCCAAGGCCGAGAGTCTCGTCCTCTTGGTTTGATGAATGTTAAGTGCGAAGACGCCTTCACATTGAGCCCAGGGCAATTATTATCCATTTGTAATTGGTATTGCTAGCCAATATAAGTGTGTAACAATTAGCTTGGTATCAAGCCGCGGTTCCAGATATCTCACGACTCACGTCGTGAAGCGCAATCTACATTAAGCTACCCTTGATTATTCCTAATTCCGGCATGGAGGGTCTTTTGCTACGTAGCTCAGGCTAGGTGTCTGGGCTGGCACGTAACACTGGTTATCGGAGGAAAAATGTGCTGGAGAGGTTAGCTAACTCTCGCGGAGAGGGTTAGTGAAGCCAATTAGGATACCAAGGCGGTGCTTGGCGTAGATAGAGGTTCCGGAATTCAACGATTGCCGACAGGTCGGCGGCCAGCCCGTAAGGGAGTCAACGACGATCTTGAAAGCAAGCGGCCAGTCTGGGATACTCGGCGGGGCCAGCCATGGCCCTGTGGTGAGGTGCTATCGACAATAGCGGCCATTTCCCCTGTTTTCAACGACACCTAGTGGCGGCCAGGGCTCGCCTTCAACGACACCAGGTGGCGGCCAGCTCAGGGGTTATCAACGATATTGACGATGGCACGTCCCCTAGTTTAGATTTATCCCTTTATTATGAGCTATATGCCTGTGGAAGGCTAGCTTGCGCGCTCGCCTTCTCTCCGGGACCGCACGCGTAGGGGGTTTATGTTAATTGTTGTGCTCTCTATAGGTGTTTATATGTCGTTTGTGCCAATGGACGTCGCGGAGACGCCCATCGTTGTTTGACCTGCAACGGGTCTTGGGGTGGATACCGTCTGGCTGTTGCCGACTATGTTGACGGTGTTTACCTCTGTGTGCCCCGCGTAGGGGAGGAGCGCAATGTGCCCTTGTTCTGCGGAAGGCTCGGGCGTGTGCAGCCTGTGATAGACTCTGTTCTTCTTTCTCGTTTCGTTTTTGGTAAAGGTCACTGCACCTTGAGGTATCCCTGGGAACACCTTTTCTCCTGCTTGCAAGCTTCTGCTAGCCTACTATGTAACATGCCCAGACGAAGGATAAATAATAAGGGTGGTCAATCTGGGTTTCCTTACTATATGCAGTGGCCCATGATGGGGGTGAGGGTAGGCCAGCCATATTTT
Source organism: Mesostigma viride (assembly GCA_009746045.1). Classification (NCBI taxonomy): domain Eukaryota; kingdom Viridiplantae; phylum Streptophyta; class Mesostigmatophyceae; order Mesostigmatales; family Mesostigmataceae; genus Mesostigma; species Mesostigma viride. The sequence continues at coordinate 2,682,094 of RPFO01000418.1, forward strand.
TTAGTTGGAAGGCATGTGAAGAGCATATCAAGGAGAAGATAATGGCTAGGGGCTCTAGTGCTAAGTGGAAGGGGTTTGATAACATCATTGATGCTGATAGGTTTGTTAGGGAGCACATGCCATTGCCTAAGGGTCTGCACACCACTCGTGAATGTTCTCAGACACCCACGTCCAGCAAGGTAGATAGCAGTCAGGAGGTGGGGACGGCAGTCACAGTTACCTTCTCCCAGCTGACCATTGGCCATAGCAGACAATAGAGGGGTTACCACTAGAGCACTTGCTTAGTACTAGGTACTATATATATTAAAAATATAATTACTTACAGCAGAGTGAAATCACTCAAACCAAAGCAAACGCCCAGCTATAAACCTACTATATATATTACCAGCGGGCCCCATGGTCGGCGCGGACCTGGACGTCATATTGGCGTCAGCGCTTGTCGGTGGCGCTGACTCGGGCCATGGCTGACATCATGCTCCGCCGTACGCGGGCTGATTTTGCGGTGCAGCAGGGCTATTAGGTTCCTCCCGTTAGGCGTTTCCATTGGTCTTATCGTAGTATAGAGCTTTGACATGGCTCTGTATATATAGGTTTATAGCTGGGCGTTTGCTTTGGTTTGAGTGATTTCACTCTGTTGTAAGTAATTATATTTTTAATATATATTACTATATTATATATTCACCTGCGGGCCGCCCTCGAGGCACGCACTGAGGTACTGCCCTTGATTGCGCGCCTTCATGATTCGCAGACCAAGGGTCTGCTTCTGTGGTTTTGCGCTCACCCTCGCGTCGTTCACTGGCTCCGGGGCGCTCTTCCGGCTCAGGTCCGGCTGGCCGCCGAGGGCCACGACGAACGCATCCAGTCGGCCTTGGCGCAGCTGGTCCCGGGCCCCGACCTCCCGCCACATGCTATTCGCATTGCCTCCCTGCCTGCACGGATGGGTGGCTGTGGTCTGACTCGTGCCGCCCGGCTGGCCCCAGCGGCATTTTTGGGCTCCGTCGCTCAGTCGTGGGCGGAAAGCTGCCGGCTCCTGCCCCTTTTGGCAACGGCAGCGCCTGACCTCCTGGACCCCAGCAGCCCTTTGCCCTTCGTCACCGCCATCCAGGAGGCCTATGCTGAGATCCAGCAGGCCTGTTCTCCCGTCCGTGCCGCTCAGGCGGTACAGCGCCACCTCCCTCGCGGCACTCCCTCGGTCGCCTCCGTTCAATCTCCCGCCGCATTCCCTGCTCGCGTCATCGATAAACACCAGAAAACCTACGCGGGTATTCTGCACACGGCTGATTGGATTGCTCTTTTCGCGGACCTCAACGCCCAGGGACGTGCGTGGCTGTTCTCGCTTTCCTTGCGGAGTGTGGGCTCGGCGTACCTTCGTGCTCTTCCCAAGGCCCCCCAATTCGCCTTGGCTCCCAGCCACTACTCGGTGGCGCTCCGGCACCAGCTATTTGCCCCGCAGCCTCTTGTAACTCCGGCCGGGCGGCCTTGTGGTAGCTGTGGGCAGCCGCTGGATCCCACGGGGACTCACTACCTTGCCTGCATGGGGGGCCAACAGAATCAGAATTGGTATTTGTATTTGCACACTGTCCTCCTGACGGTGGTGCTCGCCATGATTCGGTCGGTTTTCCCCCACGCGAACATCCGGTCCGTGAGGATGCGGATGGCGCTGCCTTCTATTCCCCCAACCACCGGCCTGACATCGTGGTGCTGGACTTTGAGGGGGGTGGCCGGCATCTGCTTATTGACGTTTTGGTGGCGCGGCCCTTGGCTCTTAGCCACGTGGCTGGGGCCTCCCTCACGGCAGGTTACACGGCGGACCGGGCGGAGCGGGCCAAGCTCCTGGCCTACGGCGACGTCGGGCACCATCGTGTGGTGCCCTTTGTCCTGGAGGAGTTTGGGGCCATGGGGCCCCTGACCTCCGCCTTCTTCAAGGAGTGTTGCCGGCTCCGGGAGGACCGGCTGGACCTGGAGGGCCAGCGGGCCCCATGGTCGGCGCGGACCTGGACGTCATATTGGCGTCAGCGCTTGTCGGTGGCCCTGACTCGGGCCATGGCTGACATCATGCTCCGCCGTACGCGGGCTGATTTTGCGGTGCAGCAGGGCTATTAGGTTCCTCCCGTTAGGCGTTTCCATTGGTCTTATCGTAGTATAGAGCTTTGACATGGCTCTGTATATAGGTTTATAGCTGGGCGTTTGCTTTGGTTTGAGTGATTTCACTCTGCTGTAAGTAATTATATTTTTATAATATATATTCATTGAGAATGATAGATTACGGAGGTGAGATAGGCATGCAACATAAGGAAAAACCCGATAACTGGGAGAATAACCCTGAAGAAATTAATAGTAATCTGACACAGACATCCAAGGATCACGCCAGCGGCACAAGGTACAACTAACTATACATCACAAAACTACACGCAGCAACAGCGCTGCCGGCCCACCATGCAGGCCTGGAAGGGATCTAGACCGCATGGGTCGCGACAAAGTCGGCCCGGGTGCGGCGGAATAACACATCAGCCACGGTGCGAGTGAGGGCGAGTGACAGGCGCTGCCGCCAATACGAGGACCACGTGCGGGCGGACCACGGGGCGGTCTGACCCTCGAGGTCGAGGCGGTCTTCACGGCGCTGGCAGCACTCGTGGAAAAACTCCGCTGTCTTGGGGCCCATGGCCCCGGACTCCTCAAGGACAAAGGGGATGACCCGGTGGGGCCCCACATTGCCGTATAGGAGGCAAACTTGTCGCGCTCAGCCACAGCGGCAGCAGCGCCGGCATCCACAGCCGCCCGGAGGATGTGGCGACCGGAAAGCGGCCGAGCCACGGAGACATCGATGAGCAGGTGGCAACCCTGCCCGTCGTAGTCAAGCGCGGTAATGTCGGGGCAGTGGTTGGGTGAGTAGAGGGCGGCCCCATCCGCGTCCTCGCACTTGATGGTGGAGTGGGGAAAGACCGACCGAACCATGGCACACACCACCTGGAGGAGAGCGGTATGGAGATAGAGGAACCAGTTCTGGTTCTGCTGGCCACCCATGCACGCGATGTAGTGCGTCCCAGTAGTATCCAGAGCAAGCCCGCAGCTGCCGCAGGACGCACCCGCCGTGATGAGAGGTTGCGAGGCAAAGAGCTGGTGGCGGAGAGCGATGGCGTAAAGGGCCGGAACCAGCGTGAACAAAGGGCTCATGGGGAGGGCGCGCAGGAATGCGGACCCCACGCTCCCCTCAAGGGAAACGGAGTGAAGCCAAGCCTTCCCCTGATCGTTCAAGCTCGCATGCAGACCCATCCAGTCGGCACAGTGTAGTATACCCGCGTAGGTCTTTTGTACTATATATATAGATCGCTATAGTACGTGGTTGCTCCCTCTGTCTCTCTCTCTCTCTCTCTCTCTCTCTCTCTCTCTCTCTCTCTCTCTCTCTCTCTCTCTCTCTCTCTCTCTCTCTCTCTCTCTCTCACTCACTCTCTCTCTCGTTCTGGGGAGGTGTTGCCTGCAGTGTAAGGTACTGGTACGAGCACCATGCCAACACGGCTTCAAGCAAGGAATGCCAGAGAGACAGAAGACGGGACCAGAGAAAGGGACTCAGAGAATAGAGAGATAGAACAGGTAGACAACCACCAACAAGGTACAGATGTGCTCGAGGTACCACAGCACGTCCAAGCAGGGACAAATAGCACTTGGTGAGGACATGGAGAGACCTTGTCACGTCCGTGATCATTTACGTCCGTACACTCAAGAAGTTACGCGGTTGCCGTAATCGGAATCGTTACCGACGTTTGGTTGGTTCCGATTCAGTAGGCCGCAGGCTTTGTTCCTTGGGCCGGTGTGGAGCGCCGCGCCGGAAAGGCCTGAATTTCTAGAGTGACAGTCTTAGGTGACCTGACTTAGGTTTAGGCGCAAGACTTTGGGGCGCAAAGCCTTGGTGGCTTGCGCAATATTCCGGTGCGTGACATTTGGCAGTTACGAATCTGTTGTATTGTCCAGACGGAATGATGTTCAGTCCATTGGACAAAGCTAGATACGCAGATCGAAGTGTGCGGTGTGCTGGCTCGCACGTGGCTGTCGAACAGACTTGCTCTGCATTTTGCTGGCAGTCTAACTGCACGTCAGGCGGCTTGCTGGCAAATGCGACAGCGCATGGAGGCCGGGATTTTTGGAGGTATTTAGGAGCACAGCAGCGGCCATGGTGGTCGTTGTTCGCTCGTTACTCTCCCTCACAACTTGGTGTTGTCGTCAAGGGGTTTAATAGTGGAACAATCCGGAGCAGCCCCCGAGAGTGGTTGCAATGAGTAATTGTCATGAGATTGGTTGACGGAAGTGATAACTGTTTGGTTTCGTCAAGATGATGTGTGTATTGTGGGCGAGACTCGGGAAGGAAACCGGTCGTCGTTGGCCAGTGAGCCATAGCTGGGGTAAGCGGGATAGGTAGACAGGATAGGGGGCGCTAAAGGACACTGCCAGCCGTAAGCCAAGCGGAGCAGTGTGGCGTCACCCGAGGCCTGCTAGGTTATCAAGAACCGCTTAGCCTTATTTGGACAGTGACGCACAAGTACGACATTATACGACTAGACAACACTTGTATTCTTGTCGATGTCTTTTGAAATTAAATGTGAATGGTTTGGTTGCTTTCCAAATATATAAAGCATCATGGTTTTATTCTACACCTGGCTGGCTATGTACGGAATTGCCTGTCATGAGGTCGGCGGCCAAGTATGTCCGTGACCTGCATCTCACAGGATTTTGAATATAGTGGATCACACACATGAGTACTCTATTGCTATGGATATGCATTCCAAGTGATAGGCTAGGATATAATGGCACGCAAACGCGACAACCTGCGGAAGGCTCCCCACGATCCAGCTACCAGGACCCTAGTAGAAGTCCACCAGATGAGGACAATCTAGACTCCAGAATAGAACAAGACGAAGACAGGCGTGACCGGGAGATGCTCCAGGGGGGTTCCCAACAGCAGCAGCAGCAGCAGCAGCAGCAGCAGCAGCAGCAGCAGCAACGGCAGCAGCAGCAGCTCCCGCCGCAGCAGCAACAACCTCAGACGAGGCCACAATGGCTGCCGCAGTACCCTGAGCAGCACGGGGAAGAGAATGAAGACACCCTGCACTGTCGTTATCGGCAGCCCGCCACGGAGCGACCATCGCATCCCTGGGCGGGGCGGGGTCGCCCTCAGGGACCTCCGCCGGTCCCAACCCACCGGGGCAGACGTAGAGTGTCCTTCGGCAGTACTTCCCTGTTACCCACGGTGTTATGGAATTCGGATGATGACGGAGAGGTCACCCGGGCAGATGGCGAGTTCGGCGATTTGGAGGGGGCCGTGGAGGATGTCGAGGAACCAGGGACACAGGGCCTGCCCTTTGGAGCTCATAGGCCACGGGCCCGGCTAGGGGATGACAGAAGCAGCGTCACTGCTCGCGACGAGGAGACTCATACACCCGTCTGCAGCGACCTGTCCCCCAGTCGCAGCGTCCACGGGCGCATGACAGCAGCATGGTCCACTCGCCTGCGGTCGTCAGCAACCTGAATTTCAGCAGGGTGGCCTTGGACGACCCGGGGTATGAACACCCATCGTCTGTACAGGTGCGGCGGACGCACGGCACGCCGGCCAGATCCGGATCTCTCCCCCGGTCGCAGCCCCCAGCAGTTAGGTGAAATAGTGCCGGAACCTTTTTGCCGTTGGGGCAAATCGGGCCGGAACACTATTTTGCCCGGATTCACCATGCACTTCCGAGCACCTACGTTAATTCGGCCGAATTAACTTGGGTGCTCGGAAGTGGTGAATCTGGGCAAAATAGTGTTCCGAACCGATTTGCCCCAACGGCAAAAAGGTTCCGGCACTATTTCACCTAACTAAAACCTGGCCCCGGGGAGGGGGAGTCGAATAGACCTGGAGACAACCGCCTAGGCTAGTGCACGCAAATGATATTGCGCCAGAACTGTCTCTGGCAGGTTTCGAACCCCTGACCTCCAACAAGGTGCACAGGTCTTAGTTAGGTGAAATAGTCCCGGAACCTTTTTGCCGTTGGGGCAAATTGGTCCGGAACACTATTTTGCCCGGATTCACCACTTCCGAGCACCCAAGTTAATTTGGCCGAATTAACTTGGGTGCTCGGAAGTGGTGAATCCGGGCAAAATAGTGTTCCGAACCGATTTGCCCCAACGGCAAAAAGGTTCCGGGACTATTTCACCTAACTAAGACCTGTGCACCTTGGAGGTCAGGGGTTCGAAACCTGCCAGAGACAGTTCTGGCGCAATATCATTTGCGTGCACTAGCCTAGGCGGTTGTCTCCAGGTCTATTCGACTCCCCCTCCCCGGGGCCAGGTTTTAGTTAGGTGAAATAGTGCCGGAACCTTTTTGCCGTTGGGGCAAATCGGGCCGGAACACTATTTTGCCCGGATTCGCCACTTCCGAGCACCCAAGTTAATTCGGCCGAATTAACGTAGGTGCTCGGAAGTGGTGAATCCGGGCAAAATAGTGTTCCTGCCCGATTTGCCCCAACGGCAAAAAGGTTCCGGCACTATTTCACCTAACTCCAGCCTTCGGCTCCATCGCCTATCGTGAGGTCGGTGGGCCCAAGCCTAATACGGTGAAGGCCCCACCGATGCCCACGTTCAAGAATGTTCCCAAGCTGCACGCGGACATGAAACCGCGGGAGATTGACGAATGGGGGCGCATGCATGTGGCAACAGCAGTATACCGTCTGGTGCAACCACCACAGTTGGGAACTGGCCACCTGCGATCTCATCCCGCATGTCGTCAACACCTGCATGGACCCCTCGGTGGTGAGCATCCTGAACTGTGAGAGCATCGCATCCCAGTCGTACCCGCAAACCGTAGAGGAGCTGATGCGGACCAGGTGCGCCGCAAGCTGGTGCCCCCAGATGCTGTAATCCACGAGCGACTCGCCTTCGGCAAGCTGCGCCAGGGAGCCACTCCGAATCGCGAGTTTCTATATCCAAGTTTGAGTCTAGCGCCGCCTACCTGACCGACATGACCTGGTACGAGTAGTACAAGATCCGGTTCATTGAGGTACTCAATCCCGAGCTACAGGACGAGGTACTGAAGCACTATACGCTGAGGTTTCTTGGGAGGAGTGGGACATCTTGAATATCCAGAGGTATCTTCTGCAGGTGGCCGATGTGGTGACTCGCGGGCGCGCGCCCTCGGTGCGTGGTTTCTTTAGACCAGCTCCCCCGCGGCGGGTGAATCAGTTGTACTCCACTGAGTTCGCCGGCGAGGAGGAGGAAGACTACAGGGACGACCCTGAGGATGGCTATGCTGACCAGGGTGTCAACGCTATCGATGCCAGCAAGGCGCGTTGCTTCATGTGCAGTGAGGTGGGACACCTCAAGCGCGACTGTCCCAAGCTCCGGGGCAGGCACACCGGTCGTGGCGCAGGGGAGACTGAGCCCAGGTTCTCCGGCCCGGCGTTCGGCAGTAGCCCCGACTCCTCCGGCCCCCGGGACAAGCCCCGCAACGCGGGGGAGCGGGCGGCTCGCCTGCAGCATGCCAGGCAAGCCCCGACCCAGTACCATGCAGCAGCCGCGACGGCCCGCGACCAGCTCTACCAAGGGCGTGTTGCGCGCGGTTAACGAGATCGAGGCGCGGCGGCAATCCTCCTCTTCCGGTCAGACGCAATTACTCAGTGGCTGGATACGAGTATGATGACGAGGAGGAGGCTGACGAAGAGGAGGAGGGGGGGGAAGAGGGCGGGCGGTCGGGCGAGGCGGCCTCCCGTCCCACCGCTCCTCGGGAGTAGTAGCCTTACCCGTGGGGTTGGGCCCCGGGGTAGATGGTAGGGTAGATAGATCAGATAGTCGCCCTGACGCGGAGTCAATTAGAATAGAGGTAGACGTCAATCACGTGGCTTCCGGCTCAGACGCGGCCACCCAACCGGCGCGCGCGTCTCACGGAGGCCCGCGACATTTGTTTCTTTTCAGTGGGGGTTTACTTGTTCCTCCCACCGTCCTTGACCCGTATTTGAAAGAGAAAACGGTCATGGACGTGAAGTTTTTGGTCGACACCGGCGCCTCCATGTCCTTCAACAACGACTGAGGCCCTGGCGCGCCGGCTGGGTCTGACCCCTCGCCCGCACACCACGGCCGTGCATGTGACCTATTCGGACGGTCGCCAACACCGGTCGCCCGGCCTGGCAGATATCAAGGGTGTGCTGCAAGGCACGCCGGTGGACTTGGCGGCGACTATCGCGCCGCTGGGAGCCGCAGACATCATCATTGGGCTGGACTGGTTGGACAAGCAGGATGTGGACATCAGTGTGCGCCAACGAGTAGTTTGGTTTCCGGATGGATCCTTTTGGTGTCCCGACAGTGAGTACAGGGCACAGGCCGCCGAGGTACATAACATTACACACGAGCGCCCGGCGGACGGGCCTCGACCAGCATCCCAGATCCTGATGAGCAGCAAGACGCTGGCACGCCAACTTTGGAAGGGCAAGGAGTACACGATGTACCGCATCGACCTGGAGAGCACTCAGGCCATGCTCAACGAGATCGGCGTCGGCTTCACCCCGGACGAGCTGGCGCGGTTCAACGCCATCTTGGAGAAGCGCGCCACTCTCTTCGCGGACCGCACGCCACAGTTCCCTCCCCATCGTTCGGTGCTGCACCGTATTCAGGTTCAGGAGGGTTCCGGGCCTACAGCGTCCCCCATGTACCGCATGGGTCCGGTCGAGCTGGTGGAGCTCAAGAAGATTCTCATTTCGCTGCTCGACGCTGGGCTCATCGAGCCCAGCAACAGTCCCTTCTCCGCAGGCGTGCTGCTCGTCCCCAAGCCAGGGGGCAAGTGGCGGCTGGTGACTGTCTACCGGAAGCTGAACGTCACCACGGTCAAGTCCAAGTATCCCCTGCCGAGGATCGACGACATCTTCAACCGCGTCCAAGGGGCTTCGTGTTTCACGGTCATCGACTGTGCGGACGGGTTTTGGCAGCTGCGCATCGCGCCGGAGGACTGCCACAAGACTGCGTTCGCCACGCCCTTCGGTCACTACCAGTTTCGGGTGGCGGCGATGGGCCTGTGTAATTCGCCCGCGTCCTTCCAGATGCTGATGAACGACATCCTCCGTCCGGTGATGGGCACGGCCCACCTGCCGCAGGTCTCCCAGGATCTGACGGACCCGCAGAAGGGGGCGCGCCCACCTTGGACCTACAAGCGCACGTGCGCGCTGGCGTACCTGGACGACATACTGGTGTATTCCAGAACGTTCGAGGAGCACCTGGAGGATGTTGAGGCGGTGCTGCACACTAGGAAGTCGGAAAAAATTCGTCCTGAGATCTCTTGAGATTCTCCTGAGTTTTTTTTTGACAAATCTTGAGAAATCCTGAGAAATCCTGAGATGTCCTGAGAATATCTTGAGATTGTCCTGAGATTCATCCTGAGTTTTCCTGAGATTGTCCTGAGATTCATCCTGATATTTCGTCTTCACAAAATCTGGTAAGTGCACACCTCGGGTCCTGAGATTCTGGTGAAAAACTCAGGTCTTGAGATTTTGACTTTGTAGTGAAAATCTCAGGACAAAATCTCAGGACAATCTCAGGACAATCTCAGGACAAAATCTCAGGACAATCTCAGGACAAAAAAAACGAGTCGAATCTCAAGAAATTCTCAGGACAATCTCAGGACAAAAAAACGTGTAGAATCTCAAGAAAATCAAGAACGTGCACAGGCGAATTCTCCAGCCATTCTGGGACAAAAAAATGGTGTTATCAGGGACCGTCAGAAATACAACAATGCAAGATGATTACAACAGGGGCATGACTCACAATCAGTGCATTTATTACATTGATAAATATCATGTTACAGCTTGCATACATCATCCACAGCAAACATGCTGTCAACTGACATTCGTAGTCATGTCTTGCTGAAAGGGAAAAACTGATTCATTCTTGGAATCAGGGAAGTTTGTGTACATCTTCACACAATTCTTCACGAGAAGAGTTCTCATGCCTCTCCCATACTGTTCAGAGTCCGCATGTTTCGTTCTACGTCTTCCTGCACGTAGGAGCACAATTAAGAAGGACAAAGCAGCAAGGCAGGGCCAGAATCAGAAAGGCTGCAGGATGTGCAAATGTACACCAAATCCAAAATGACGAGACAGTAAAAAATCACGCTCGTACACGAGACAAAAAAATCGCTTTGTAGTGCAAAAAAATGGAATCCTGTGCACCCTGATCGTGAAAACTTACAGCTATTCCAAAACTGGCTGGACTCGGTTTGATGCCATGCCTTCTGCCTTCTGGCCATTCAGCAGCTCGCAGTGTTTTGCTTGTGCCGCGCTGTCCGGGGTATTTTCCTGCACGCAAACAGCAGAGAGTTTGGACCATTGGGTTGCGCAAGTAGTCAGAAAAAGAATACACAACAAAACCGCAATGCAAACTCAGCAACAATTATAAAGATGGTAACATTTCCGTATCTGAGGAGCTGCGGAACTTACACATGGGATTGGTAGGCTTGAGCAGGATTCTGTCGGTGCAGATCTCTCCGCTTGTTTGTTGATGATGGCGTTCTTCTCAGCGAGCTCCTCTTGCATTTTTTTCAACTGCAACATCATGTTGGCAAGCACGGATTCCACCGATGACTCTGGTCCTCCCGTGGAGGGTGGCAGTGGGGCCGGAGGGGCTGGCACGGCCGGGAGGGTGGCAGTGGGGCCGAAGGGGCTGGCACGGCCGTGGAGGGTGGCAGTGGGGCCGGAGGGGCTGGCACGGCCGTGGAGGGTGGCAGCAGTGGGGCCGGAGGGGCTGGCACGGCCGTGGAGGGTGGCAGTGGGGCCGGAGGGGCTGGCACGGCCGTGGAGGGTGGCAGTGGGGCCGGAGGGGCTGGCACGGCCGTGGAGGGTGGCAGCAGTGGGGCCGGAGGGGCTGGCACGGCCGTGGAGGGTGGCAGTGGGGCTGGCACATCCGGGGGGAAGGCACTTGACTCGTGTTCGTTTCTTCTGCCTTTCCAGGCAGGTCGTTCACCGTAACATTGCCCAACATCACCCATGAGAGCTCGCCAGACCCTCCTCACCGTAGTGCAATTTCCTCAGATCAAAGCAATACCTTGATTCTGGCTCATCCCCGTTAGGAAACGCAAGCGTCCACGGGGACTTGTTCCGTGGCTTGACCATAGCAATGCGGCCTACATCCCACACCAACTCATCCCCCAATCTCAGCTGCTTGCGCGCCTTCAGCAACCATTTTTGAGCTATGATGGTGCCAACCGGTACGGTGGTCGTTGTCACCTCTGTTGGAAGAGGCAACACAGTGGCCTGAGGGAGCACCTGCTTGATGTAGTGCATCAACCCCAGATCTGAAGGTGGTGGGCACTGAGCACGTGTCTTAGGTGCTGTTTGCGGCTGTGGAAGGACGGCAATGTTCTCTTCTAGAGGCTGCGGCGATGGCAGGACTGGATCATTTGTTGCAGATGGGGACTTGGTCTCTGTTGATCCGCGCCGGGCCTTGGAAACTGGCGCTGGTGTCATGCCCTTCCTCTTTGAAGAAGCCTGCGAAGGCACTGCACACATCAATTGCAAAAGAGAGACTTTGTTGGAATCATAAAAACAAACAGGGAATGCATTTACAAATGGGAAACGGGGAAGCTGCTGGTGAATGGGGGTTATGTATGCTATGGTGGCAAACGAACATAGCAAGGTCTTAATAAGGTTGAGCGAAAAGAAGATTAGAGTGCATCGTCAGTGCAGAAACTGAGATACTTGCTAAGTAAAATACAGGTATGCCAATGCAAAAAGAGACAAGAATAAAACAACCACGATTGGAAGTGATCTGATATTACTTACAGGGAATGGCCTGCTGCGTCACAGGTTCATCACCAGCAGCCCCCGGAGTGGGCTGGGGCAGGGCCTTTGAATCGATACATGGAGATTCGCATGCCAGCAGAAGCGATAATTGCTTCGAATAGTGGGGCTTCACATTTGGACCTGGTTCAGGTGCCAGGATGGGCACCAGCACCGGTGTCACTGTGCCAGCCACGTCCACGGCTGGATGAAAAAGGAAAGACACATGCAATTAAAGAAGTCAAAAGTCAGCTTGAATGAAACACAAAGAAAACCAATATACACAAAACGTGTGGGACTTCATAAAGATAATAATGCATAAAGTTGAAGGGTAAATACAGGCAAATTGATACGTTGTAAGTTTCCATGAAGCAACAGTAAGGCCCGTATACCAAAGGGGAAAAAAAGGGAACTTACGTGCCAGCACGGGGGCAGATGGACAGCCTGGCATGGGTGGTGGTGGCATGGCCACGAGAGGGGGTGCCGGCACGGCGCTCATCTGCTGGTCGAACTGCGCGTTGATAGCGTCGATTTGGGCCTGCAAAGCTGCAATCTTGGCGGCCCTTTCAGCCTCGAGGCTGGCAGGCAGCTGCATGGTCCCGGCGGTGACTGCAGCAGGCTTGGCTTTTGCTGTCGACTTGCCGGTTGCAGTTTTCTTTGCTTTTTGGACGCCCAGCTGTGGTGTTCACCATGAAGAACAAAGCACAGCATCCGAAGGAACATAATAATGCACTCGATCAGAAAACTATCGATGGCGAGTAGAAAGTACGGTTGCACTACAGATTGCTGACTGCACTCCGAGTGCAACGACAAGAACTGTGCCTGGCAAGCCAAAAAAAAAAATTTCCCCTCGCGGGGGGCGCTGGAAAACGGCAAAGGCAAAGCGGAGCCCGCCGCCTTTGGGCGGGCGTAGCGGAGCTTTGGGGGGCGTTTTCCAGCGCCCCCCGCGAGGGGAAATTTTTTTTTTGGCTTGCCAGGCGCTGTAGCGTTTCTCATACAGATTTCTCAAAACAGGGCAGCAATAAGATGATTTGCATCCCCAAGGAGGAAGGGAAGAACAACACGACGTCATACACAACGGATGCATACCAAGACACGGCAGTTCATGAGTTTCTTTGTTTAATTACCTGTTTGGGCTGGTTGGTTACGCAGGCAAGCGGGGCACGTTGCTGTTCAGCCTTAGCCACTCTGTTGGCATCTCTTTGCCGCTAGCTGCGCCTCGTGCTTTCGGATGTATAGACGCCTCGCTAGCTCCCTTTCAACTATCGCTTCAGTCTCAGCCAAAGCAGGAGGATCGGGGAGAGACTTCACTGCGGTTGTGGCCTCTGTCGGTCCGTTTAGGACTTCATTCAGTTTCCTGCTGCTCTCCGCCGCAACGGCTGCAGAGTACATGGCCTTTGCATCATTTAACTCGTCCTGGGCCAGTAGAGGTAAGAATTCAGAACAAATCGCCTTGATCCGAGCACAAACATCCTTCAGCAGTTCTTGATCTTGGTCCTTCTTTGCTACACCCTCCAGCAACCACTCCTTCGATTGCGCCGCGACGACTTCCCTAAGAGTCCGCAGCCGACAATCGGCTTGCACATGCTTAAGAGGGTGTTCCTCTACCGCCTTGGCAGCACGAAATTTGGCCCACTTTTGCAGATCAGCCACCATTCTTCCCCACTAACCAGGCCACCCCCAGCCGACATTAACGCGTTTGCGTGCTCCATCCTTGGCGCCGTTGTCATTTCTTAATCACAAGGCGCAAGTTTTGAATCCGCACAACGGCACTGTGCTAATTGCGGGTGTCAATTTTGCGCGGCAAAAAGGAACTCCGTCCGATCTTGGCCCATCTACCGTCAATCATCTCTCCCGGCGGAAGTCGACAGGATCTTACTTTAGGAGCGAATCCTGCTGATCTGAACGCCATGGCGCAAAGTATCGGATTCGGGGAAATCGGTATATTTAGTATCCAATTAGAAACCAGAGAGGTGAAATAAGAAATAAGTATCACCGAATCCTGAATGAAGGTGGTCACACACTGGTGTGACGTTGACAGGCTAAGGGGCTAATAAGGCGCAAAGTATCGGATTCGGGCCTCTCACTGCCATGGTTAACGGTGCAAAGTTGACATCATGTTCGAGTAGGATTGAATCCGCATCAAGAAGCTGCGGTTACATAGATTACCCGGCAAATTTGACTGTTAACATAACTGACGCATAGCTAGCCGCGGGAATGGCCCACGCGGTCCGTTGGCTAGCTCGACAGTCAGACGCGGTCGGTGCCCCTTCGTTCCTTTGCGTTTTAGGCATGCAAGGACACAGCCGGGGCCACGAAAACACCTCGTTGCTGCCGCCATGGTAGCCATGGCGGCAGCAACGGGGAGGGCCCGCGGCAAGGCGGCCGCGGGCCGTCCCCGTTGCTGCCGCCACCATTGGTTGTTTAGCGATTTTCAACCATGGAGGAACAAGGCCTTGACGACTTCCTCATGGAGGGATGGGCGGATGAGTACCGAACTGGGCCTGAGGCAGCTATGGAATTCGCCAGGAATTTCGATGCTGCTGCAAACAGAGTACATTTGGAGACGCCTTTATACCCAGGATCTAACGTTCCAGCTGTTGTGGCGGCCCTACAATTGCTAACGCAATGGGGCCAAGGAGGTTGTACTCGGAAGTTCGCAGACGCACAGCTGGCCCTTTTTAGTTCTCTCCTACCACCTGGCAATGTCTTGCCGGCTTCTGTTGAGGCGGCTAGACGCCTGTTGCGAGACTTGGGCTTGACGTATAAAGTATACGATGCTTGCAAGTGTGACGATTATGTTTACAAAGATAAGGATCTCCAGCAGTGCCCAAAGTGCGCCGAACCTCGTTATGAGATATACACAGACACAGACGGCATGGTGATTAATACGAGGAAGCCCTATCGGCAAGTCAGAGTTTTTTCTTTGCTGGACAGGGTTCGGGGCTGGTTCAGAATGGAGAAGATGTCAATGGCACTGAGGTATGCAGGAGAGAAAGAAAACAAGGATGCAGATTCGCCGACGCGGACTGTCGACGGAGTCAAAGGTTCGTAATCCATAGCCTCTACATCTGGCCATTGCTTTTTTTTTTTATCTTTGCTTGCCGATAGAGTTACACAACGCCGCGTTACTTTGGTATGTAGAGCTAGAACGTTAGTAACCCTGAATCTTGCTATTGAATCTTGCCTGGCAAGGTCAGTGTCGTGTTAAGTGATGTATCTGTATTTCTTACCGTTGCTTCAATGCATTCTCTGTGGTTTGTTCTTTCCTTGCCTGTTTCTTTTTGCAGACTGTCCGGCTGTACAACATGTAAAAAATCTTTACCCGCAGTTTCGTACTGAGCTGCGTAATCTTATATTCGGGATGGCGGTTGACGGAGTGTGTCCGCGTAGCTTTATGGGAAACTATTCTTGCTGGCCAGCTTTTATGGCTTGCTACAATTTACCTGAGTGGGTATTTGTCAACAAGAACTTCTCACCTATGGTTCTGCTGATAAGTGCCGCCAAGGGCAAGGCTCCAAAAAGAATGCAGGTGTACTGGGAGTTGGCGGTTGATGAGCTTGTGGCGATGTGGAATGGTTTTTATGTATGCGACATCGTGGATGACCAGGGCGGCCAGTTACAACCTGTGCGCCTGCAGGCGCTCCTACTGTGGGTAATCCACGACTACCCAGCTTTTGCAAAGTCACTAAACATCCCAGATGCTGGATACTGCGGCTGCATGTTACATGGGCCAGAATGGGAAGCAACTTTTTTTTCCAATGGGAAGCTTGTGTACTTAGGGCACTCTACGCTTTTGAAGGAAGGTGACCCTGCGCGACCATCCGGGACTGGAGCTGCCCCTCCAGAAATGGATTATGATGGGTACCTGAAATATTGTCGGGAAGAGTTGGGGGTGCAACCTGAAATATTCGGCAAGCTGCCGTACTGGACCAAGCTGTTAATTCGACATCTGGTGGATGAATTTCACCTTGGCCCGAACTGCCTGCTCCGGATACTCAACTGCACCAGCGGTAAGTAGCACGCGACAGTGTTCTTTTTTTTTCTAGTGTGCAGTTTGTAAACTTTGTCATATGCAAGGGACAAATTTTTGTTACATACTTGTTGATTGATTATTGATTGTGCGTTTCGTTGATATTGTGTTGTCCTTTGTGGCCTTTTTTATTATGTGCAGGGAAAGCTCATACCGCTGCTGTTCGAGCAAGGCTGCAACAACTGGGCCTTAATCAGGAGCTCTGGGTTACCACGGAAGAGGTGGAGAAAGTGGCGAAGAACGGTGTCCGGACAATAAGCATTAAAAAAAACTCTCGACATCCACCCTGTCAACTCACGTCGGAGGAGAAAGCGGCCACCCGTGGTATGTCTGTGCATGGATGTGTATATGCTTTTTTATTGGAATTGGTTTGGATGTTGTTTGTTGGTATTTTATATAAGTGTTTCATGTTGTCATCTGCCAAGATTGCTTAATTGCTGTGTTGGTCCATAGATCCCATGACGTAGTCCACTGTCATTAGAGGTTTCTGTGTACCACATCAAACCAAGTGCCCTTGTTAGGGTAAACATGTTGCTTGTAAGACTTCCTTTCATTTTTTCAATAACTATTTATGGGGTTAGTGTCAGGATTTGCCGGAGCATTTGGGCTGACAGTGTTTGGCCACTCTGAGAATTCGCCTCTGACATAATTTTCTAATCAAATTGTCAATGTGATCGTTTACATCTGTGTATCATACCATGTTTCTGTTGAATGCAGAGGTGGAAAAGGCGTTCGACCGCCTCCCAGACTATGTGCCTGGGCGGTACCACGGACTAGCCGCTGACGGGAAAAGCGATGAGACGATGAAAACAAGTGACAAGAACAAGTACCTGTGTCTGTTGTTGCCGGTCGTGTTGCGCAATCGTTTGCATCCGGATGCCCGCGCGGCATTTGTCCAGCTGTCTGTGGCCTTTAATGCTGTATTTTCAGCAAGGTGTCTCACTCAATCGCAGTTAGTCGAAGTGGGCGAAATGATGGTGCGTGCGGTGGTAGCATTAGAGTGTGTTATGCCAGCGTCAGAAATGTCAAGATCAGTCCATGCTGCATCTCACTTGGCGGAACAGATCCGGTATGCTGGCCTGCCTGATGGCAGGAGCATGACATGGGGTGAGCGCCAGATGGCGGTGATTACTTCTGGGCCATTGTCAAACAAGAACGTGGAATGCTCCATGGGGAACTTCTTCATGGACTTCGAGGCATTGAACATCCTGAGCTACTTCACGCGCCAGACTGTGTGGGTAAGTTTTTTAAACAAACTTCGTGTTTGCTTGGCTGCATGCACATTTCCCATGTTTCAGCGAGTGTTTCTAGCAGGTTAAGTGTATGCAAAACATGTACTTACGTTCTTTTTTTTCTATTTGGTTCATGTGTTTTTTTTTTCAGGGTCAAGGCTTCCCGTCTGTGTGGGACATTCTGGAAACTGATCCGTCCAAGTGTATTCTGCCGAGCAAGCGCTTTCGTCAACAAGCATATACTCTCTCTGAGGTCGAGCAGCTTGAGGCCTTACAACTGATGCTGGAATTTGCACTTCAGCATGCAACATACGAGCCCGGATATGGAATTGAATTCTGGTGAGTTTCTTGTAGAAACCGATGCTACATTTGTACACCCTCGCATTGGCCATTTTAATTCAGTTCAGCCGAAAGGAGGGTGTAATCTTGCAACGCATGTACATAGGATTATCATATGTTTCCTGCATTCTTCTGATTTGCTTACTCGTGCTTAATGTGGTTGATTTTCTAGATTTCACAGTGACATTCTTATGTCCTTGTCTACACGCAATATCTGGTTGTGCATGCAATGATGAAGATGCTTTTTTTCACTATGTTGATAATTGTATGAAGTGGGACAACTATGTTTAATTGTATGTTTAATTGATTTTGCAATGTGATGTACGTTATTCGCCTTTGTCACTTGCAGGCGTCGGCTCGTTCACGTTGGCAACCTGGCGTGGTTGAAGCAATGGATCACGCAAAACCAGGAGCCACGCCTCCCCACGATGATTACGGCGGCGGTGTGTGGCATGGAGCCTGCTTGTGACGAGCATGACTCAATCCACATCAATGGCAGCAATTACCGAACTGCAGTCGCCGACCTTCGACAAACTGTTCGCCATCGCAACTCTGGAGTAATGGTTTATGGTAAAGAGGGGGTTAGGTATGGCCGCATCACACACATTCTGCATAGTTTCCTCCGTGCCCCGACGGAAGGATGGAGTAGGCAAGTTCTTTTAAAGGTCGCTCTGTTTGATGTCGGTTCTGTGAAAGAGCTCCCTTTAGAGGGATTGACGCTTATACCTTTAGGGGAGCGAGCGCCCAAGCAGGATGCTTTAGTCCTTCCCGGGAGTGTATGTTCAGTTGGTTTTGTAGTTGATCCAGAGTATGCACCTGAGATAGCCATCGTGCACTGTAAATTGCCGTGGCAAATGGTAAAGGAAACGTGTAGTGCAGCCCAGCATGTATTATCCCGTGCTGCAGGTGCTCAGCTGAGAACCACAGACGTGTATGCTGATATGAACCTGCAGCGCAAGGTGACACTGTGTGTTAAGCGAAGAGACATGACAACACGAGGTCGTTCACAAGGTAATCGCACTGCACCCATAGATCCACAAGCAACCACTGCACGCATGGCTGCGGAGCCACAAGCAACCACTGCACCTAATCGCTCACGTGGCAAGCGCACTGTTGGCACATTGGTAGAGCCACAAGCAACCACTGCACCAAGTCGCTCACGTGGCAAGCGCACTGTTGGCACATTGGTAGAGCCACAAGCAACCACTGCACCAAGCCGCTCGCGTGGCAAGCGCACTGCGGACACATTGGTAGAAACACACACAGCCGCTGCACCAAACCGCTCGCGTGGCAAGAGCATTGCTGGCAAGTCCATGGCAGCGGCTAGTGGCAGCGCATCAAGCCCTGATGACATTGCTAGTGATTTGTCGCTGAGCAGCGACGGTGAGGCATGCATTCCCACACAAAGGAGAAGTGAGAGGCAACGTGTGGTAGTAAATTATGCGGACTCTGACAGTGCTGCATACACTGATGAGGAGTGGGATTGATTATATTCCTAATATAATGTAATGATGGATTGATGTAACTTTTTGTGTGCTTGTCACACTTATATTTATTTATTTCCAATGAACATGTGTGTCAACTGCATCATTTCTGCATCCACATATAATGCATAAGTGTCCTGTCTTCATGCACTTGAGAGTTCTCAAGTGTCATGCTCAGTGTCCTGATTTTCCTGATTTTTTGTGCCATGTAAGTGTCCTGATTTTCCTGATTTTTTGTGCCATGCTAAGTGTCCTGATTTTCCTGATTTTTTTCTGATTCAGCGGGAAAATCTCAAGATCTTGAGATTTTTTGTGTTGTTTCGACATTTTTCTCAGGATCCCAGGATTTTCTCAGGATTCTCAGTGTTTCTCAGTGTTCAATTTTTTTAATCTCAGGCACTTCTCAGGATTCTCAGGAGAAAGTCCTGATATAATATCAGGATTCCTGAGAAAATCTCAGAAAAAACTCAGGATTCTCAGGATTTCTTGAGAAAAAAATCAGGAAATCTCAGGAAATCCTGAGAAAATCTCAGAAAAAACTCAGGAACTGAGAAAAATCTCAGAACCCGACTTCCTAGTGCAGATCATGGAAGACGAGCACCTGTCGGCGCGAAAAGCCAAGGTGCGCGCCGGTCGCCGTGTGCCCTTCCTGGGCCACACCCTGTCTGCGGACGGCATCGCGACCGACCCGGAGAAGATCGAGTCCGTCCAGCAGTGGCCGGTTCCCACGGACGTGAAGGGGGTGCGCAGTTTTCTGGGGTTGGCGTCCTACTACCGACGCTTCATCCCGAGGTTCGCCACCATCGCCGCCCCGATCAACGCTCTTCTCAGGAAGGGTACTCCGTTCCTGTAGGCTGAGCAGTGCCAGCAGGCCTTCGAGGCTCTCAAGCGCCACCTCACCACAGCGCCTGTCCTCGTCCTGCCGGACCCGTCCCTTCCTTTCGTCGTGGCTACTGACGCCAGCAAGGTGGTCATCGGGGGCGCGTTCTCCCGCAGGATCAAGGCAAGGGCCTTCAGCCCATTGAGTACATCTCACGCACGATGATTCCGGCGGAACGGAACTATCCAGTGCACCAACAGGAACTTCTGGCAGTAGTTTACTGCTGCCACACGTGGCGTCATCATCTTTTGGGGGCACATTTTTCGGTGGCCATTAGTGAGCAGGGGGATCTTGACCCCCACCGCCTGGTGATCCACACCGACCACCGGCCTCTCACACACCTCCTGGTGCATGCAGCCCAATCTGACGCCCCGTCAAGCGCGGTGGATGGAGTACTTGTCGCAATTTGCACCGTTCAAGATCCAGTACGTCAAGGGCGCGGACAACGTGGTGCCCGACGCCCTCTCGCGACGGGCGGACTATTGGTTCTACGAGGACATGGACGTGCTTCATACCACCTGTGTACCAGTGGCCGCCCCGGGGACCGCTTACGGCGCGGAGCCACGGTCCCCTCGGGCCCGCCATCTTTTTCATCTCGGGGACACCACCATGGATGACTTGTCTCCCCTCCTGGAGGAGCCTGTCCGGCAGGGCGCCCACGAGGACGTGGACACCCCCGGGGAGGGGGAGGGGTCGCATACGCGCGTGCCCCTCAGTCATGTGGTGCCGCCCCAGGGAATTTTTCAGCTTCAGCCGCTCGGCCCACCTACAGTCTTCTCAGAGTTCGTTAACCAGGCGATGACGGACGCGGAGGACTCGGCCGAGGACGTGTTCACAGTCACATCTGACCTAGAGACGATGATCAGTCGTTTCACAGTCACGGAAGAAGCGGCCCTCGAGGCCATCAGGGCACATCCCCAGCAGATGGGCGCTTTCCCTTGCAAGTTCCAGGAAGGGCGCCTGTTCGTGTGTGTCCAGCCGGAGGAATGGCGGCTGTACGTCCCTGAGCTGTGTAGAGCCGCCTTGCTCCACGAGCTCCATGACTCCCTCCTAGGCGGTCACCAAGGAGTATGTTTGAAAGGTAGAGGAAACTAATGGGTTTTACACAATGCCTTGTGCTTGGCCTTGCTACCCACACACCTTGCAGGTGCTGAAAGAAAGAGAGGTTGAAGACAATTTACGTGGAAGAATAAATGGCTTTTATTAGAATATAATAGTTGGAGAAGAGCTTGAATGGAGGTTGAATGGAGGTTGAATGGAGGTTCCTGCCCTTAGGGGGCAGTTTCCTTTTATACCTTTTAGGCTAGGAAGGATGACATCAGCAATGACATCATCACAGAAGCTTGTAGAAACATCCTAGCATATTCCTAGCATATTCCCAGCATATTCTCAGTATATTCCAGGAATATTCCTGGCATATTCTTAGAACATTCCTAGAACATTCTAGACATGATCCAATGAGCTGGCATAATAGCTAGATGCCAAGTGTCTACGTAATAATGTGCCACATAACATGATTAATAAAGTGACACATCTCTTCTCCTTGGAGTGACAAGTGTCATGCAATGAGTCTACCCACTTGTCATCATGTAAGTCATAACATGTGTCATCATGAGCTGCCAACACTTGTCAGCTCATGGACCAAACACTTGTCCAATAGGCCATAGCACCACTTGTCAATCAAATACGTGATGCTACTAGGCTGACTCAGGTACAAGTCATCCATGTCCAAGTATAGGACTATGGCACATGAATATTGATCAGCTCATTGAGCCCAATTCATCTAGCTTATCATAGCTATCAAATTCCCAGTCCATATGGAATAAATCCAACAAGAAATAAATCAGGCTGGGATATATTGTGGCCAGGTGGATATAATATCCCTAACACCCCCCTTAGCCACATGGGCACAAAGCAAAAGATGACTGGGTAGGTGGAATCTCAACACCCCCCTTAACCACATGCTCGTAGCATGCCGTCCAGTTGCTAGCATGGTGCAACTGAAAATGAAGATGCCGTCCTCGTGAAACGCTTGAAGCTCCAACATGCGGTCATGAGCCGCACTACCGCCACTGATCCCCCCCCCGGCAACGCGAATGAGTGTCCTACCATAGCAGCAACGCACTAGCTGCCCATCCTGGATGGCTGATACCCAACCCTTAGTTGGAAAAAGTGCTCTAGATGCTACATTCCCCCCTCACTCAAAGCGGCTGCCCATGGACACAATAGGGGCACACAGTCCCACACATATAATACGGCAACACATGCCAACAAAGAAAGTCCCTATGAGCTAACCCAAACGGTATAGAGGTAGGGTAACGGCAACAATACGTGCTGTACACACACGGAGCAACATAACATACGCCATCTCACAAATAAATGACACCAACATCACGTTTTACGCCAAATAAACGGGGTGAGCAAACAAACATATTGGCAACAAATGCCACACAAACAAGGTACAATACAACCTTCAACACAAAACACAGTGGCCATAACAGATAAACGCGCTTCATAGCAAAGAAAACAGGACGTGCAAAACATTACCGCCACAAAGGCGAACACAGTAACGATTACTTCGTCACGATTCACAAATCAGTGCCCGAGAGTAAACATTACGTCCGACATTACAGGCTATGCCGAAATGCACAGCCGAATTCGACACAAAGGACGTAAACACTTGCATACAAGCAATGCTCTCAGCACAAAACAAAATAACACACGCGTCATAGGCACTTTAACTTACGAAAACAAGTCGTAGACGACGATACAACGGCGCTTCACTACGCCGCAGACCAGTGCCACAAATAGCGTGCAAAAACTCTGGATATACACTCCAGGTACGTAGAAAACGTCTCGTGGGAACAATCCAATAATGCGTGGGCCATTGCCACTGAACGCATGGCAAAATAAACACATAATTGCTGGAAGAACACAAAGAAAGAACCAGAACACGCACGCTTACGGCGCCTCACAATTTCCAGCAAACACGACACAAAAGTCGACATACAAGTTCATTTCCCACAGACAAAACATTAGGGCAACCTTGAGGAGTGGGGTCTGTGCATCCTGGGCGACAATTTCCAAGGGTCGTTGCAGCTAGCGCAGTTGCAAATGCCATAGCCTGGCCGAACACCGTAAACTGACCGACGTGATACCTTGGCAGCATTTTGCACCTGAGTTGACCGTTGGTGCTTGACCGCACTTTGGCTGACAGGTCGCTGTCCACGTCGTTGTCGGCTCGCTCGAGGCCTCGCGCCAGCACCGGACTTGGCAGTCCAGGACTTAGAAAAATTTGGCAGCTTGGTCGATTTCGCCCTCGCGCACGAATTTGTTCCCCCTCAGTTAGGCTGGCAGCGTTCGAGCGCCGCGCCTTTGGTCTGGTCGCCGGACTTTGGTTACTAGCACCAGTCACCTGGTATGCTGGCGGCGACAACGCGCTCCGCCTGCACTGGGCTGTTCTGGACCGCGGTTTCTGGAAGTACTTCAGCGTCTGACACGGACTTCTCCATTGCGCTGGAAACTTCTCGAATTGGCGTGAACTTCCACTGGGCCGGCGCAGAGTATAAAAAGCCACGCAGTGTGCGAGTAATGCCCAGTAGGCCGCCCCCGATCCCGCATACACGGGCAAGCATGGCCAGTATGACCGTTAGGCCCACGGCCAGCCACTCCGCCGCGTGTCCCGAGGCACGTGAGATGCTGCGCTCGCTGCTCGCCATTTTCTGCCCTTGACAGGCAGCGTCGTTCTTGAAGCTCGTCGCCGACGATTTCAGCTCTGGGATGGCGTCCATCGCTGCGTCCGCACCGTGCGCGGGCAAAAAGTAGGTGTTGTTCCTCGTCCCGATGCTGCAGTGCCTGCTGTCCAGCACAGCAACCCGCTGGGCGAGGTCGACCTTGTGGCCATCCTTGACGAGCTGGCCGACAGATAAAAGTCGGGTGCTCAGCTTTGGAACGAGCAGCGCGTTTTGGAGGTGCACGTCTGCCTCCTGGCCCGGCAGCTTCAGCTTGACAGTCCCGATGGCTGTCGCCTTCAGTTTGCCGCCTGAGCCGGCGATTTCCCTGTTGTGAGGGTGCAGGCACACGAAATCCGACGGGCATGGCGTCATGTGACAGCTCGCTGCGGAATCCAGCACCCAGCTGGTCGGTGCTTTCTTTTCATACTGCGTGAGTGCAGCAGCATCCGACGGCGATGGCGACTCGGCGATGGTGGCGAAGACGAAGCCGGACCGCTCCGCAGCCTCCTCGGTGATACGCGCCTCGCTGGCACCTGGTGAGTGCTCCTTTCTCGCTTGGTTCCGTCGCGTTGCCTTGTTCTTGCGTTCTTGCTTCAGCTCCGGATGCTTCTCCCAGCACTGGGTGTCCACGTGCCCGGCCTTCTTGCAGTAATTGCACCGCCTCTTTCCTCCACTTTTCTTCGTAGTAGTGTGGAAAACCTGGCCGTTAGGGGAGCCCTCCTTCTTTGCTTGAGCAGAACGCCTTCCGTGCAGTAGCTCCTCCGCCTCCAGCAGCGCAGTCTTGACCTCCTTTAGCGAATCCTCCTCTCCAGTTAGGACCTTGACCAGGTCACAATAGGCCGATGCTAAGGCCTTCAACACAGCCTTGATTTCTTCCCATTTCCTCAGAGACCGCCCATCAAACGTTGTGATGGACTTGCTTGTTGCCCGGAATTGCTTGTAGCACGCTTCCTTGGTAGCCATGGTGTCTTCAGTCGCCAATGGAACTGGATGTCTCTGGGTTCACAGTGGTCTTCTTGTTCCTCAGTAACAAACCTCCGATACCATGTTTGAAAGGTAGAGGAAACTAATGGGTTTTACACAATGCCTTGTGCTTGGCCTTGCTACCCACACACCTTGCAGGTGCTGAAAGAAAGAGAGGTTGAAGACAATTTACGTGGAAGAATAAATGGCTTTTATTAGAATATAATAGTTGGAGAAGAGCTTGAATGGAGGTTGAATGGAGGTTGGATGGAGGTTCCTGCCCTTAGGGGGCAGTTTCCTTTTATACCTTTTAGGCTAGGAAGGATGACATCAGCAATGACATCATCACAGAAGCTTGTAGAAACATCCTAGCATATTCCTAGCATATTCCCAGCATATTCTCAGTATATTCCAGGAATATTCCTGGCATATTCTTAGAACATTCCTAGAACATTCTAGACATGATCCAATGAGCTGGCATAATAGCTAGATGCCAAGTGTCTACGTAATAATGTGCCACATAACATGATTAATAAAGTGACACATCTCTTCTCCTTGGAGTGACAAGTGTCATGCAATGAGTCTACCCACTTGTCATCATGTAAGTCATAACATGTGTCATCATGAGCTGCCAACACTTGTCAGCTCATGGACCAAACACTTGTCCAATAGGCCATAGCACCACTTGTCAATCAAATACGTGATGCTACTAGGCTGACTCAGGGTACAAGTCATCCATGTCCAAGAATAGGACTATGGCACATGAATATTGATCAGCTCATTGAGCCCAATTCATCTAGCTTATCATAGCTATCAAATTCCCAGTCCATATGGAATAAATCCAACAAGAAACAAATCAGGCTGGGATATATTGTGGCCAGGTGGATATAATATCCCTAACAGAGTACATCGTCTCCTTCGATCCTCGGGCCCGCAAGTATTTCTACTGGCCAGGGATGAAGGAGTATATCAAGACGTACGTGCGTTAGTGCCCCTCGTGCCAGATCATGAAGTCCAGGAACACGGGCTCTCAAGCCGTCCCTAAGACGTTGCCTGATCCGATGGGTCCGTGGGATTCCATCATGATGGACTTCATCGGCTCGTTCAAGAAGACGAAGAGCGGCAACAGCATGGTCTTGGTGTTCGTGGACCGACTGACGCGTATGTGTCACCTGGCCCCATGTCCTGCCGACCTCACGGCGGAAGAGTGTGCCAAGGTATATACCTGACTCACGTGTTCCGGTTCCACGGGCTCAGCCGACAGTTCATCTCTGACCGCGACAAGCTCTTCACGGCCAAATTCTGGCAGCAGGAGTTCTTCGAGCGGTTGGGCACCAAGGTGTCGCTGGGCACGGCCTATCACAGCGCTCGTCGTCGCACATGGTGGAGCGGCTGAACCGCACGGTGCAAGAGACCATGCGCCACTACACCGACGCGGTGGGTAGCAATTGGGAGGAACTTCTGGGCTTGGTGGAATTTTCACTAAACAATGCCCCCCAGGCCGCCCATGGATTCACTCCCTTTTTCCTCAACTCCGGCCGACACCCCCTCACGCCGCCCGACTTGCTCCTGAGTCCAGAACGTGGTGACTGGATCAGGTCAAACTGGACACCCTGCAAGGTGTCGATCGGCTGCTACAGCGGATGCACCAGGCGCATAACAGCGCAGACCAGGGTTACCGCGCAGCGGCAGAGCGATACTTGGCCAGGACAGCAGGGAAGCGGGACACTCGGACGCCTTCCATCGAGGTGGGCGACTGGGTCCTGGTGGAGGGCCCGCAAATCGGACGATTTGCACACAAGGTGGGGAAGGAGCTGAAGACTAAGCTCCGCCCCATGTTCTTGGGTCCCTACAAGGTCCTCGACAAGTTCGACGAGGTCATGTTCCAGGCCACGAGCGGACATGGCTGACGGCGGAGCTCAGAACTTTTGCGTCTGAGCCCCAAATTCAGTCAGGCTACTTGCATCAGATGCGTCTTTTCAAGACGCATCTGCTAGTATAATCGGTTACGGCTGTAAGTTACGCAGTATTTTGCAAATGCCACCAAAACGCAGCCTTGACAAACATTTTCAGTTTGAGCTGTCGTCGGCATTCCCGTCGACAGCAGCACGTGCGACATCAACTCCTGCGGACGCCAACCTTTTTGCGCTGATCGAAGCTCTCCCCCCCGGTCTGCCTCCCTCGACGCAGTGCTCTACGCCAAATTCGTCGCCCATTCCCAAGAAAACCCGAACTTCCCATACCAAATGGGACGTCCGCCGCTTCGGCGCCGGCCAGCGGGATTTTTGCATCTTGGAAATCTTTACGCTCACGAAGGAACAATGTGACGATGTCATCAAGTTCCTGGCCCGCCATGACGAACTTTTCCTGCCTACCCCTGGCGACAAGGTCACCAAGCCCGCCTGGGAATGGCTGCTTCAAGAACCGGAGGCGTACTTGAAGGCAGTCATCATGTGCAGCTACCTGCGCTGCGACGCCCACGACATCACCCAGATTGGCTACGCTGGCCTCAGGAGCCTCCTGCATGAGCGCAGACGGGCAGCCACAGCAGCTGCAGCATCCCCGCAATTAAGCAGCACCTCCCCCAGCACGGACTCCATCCGAGCTGCAGTGGCGGAGCAGCTGGCGCCGATGGCTGAGCAGCTCGCCGCCCTGAACGCGCCTGACGGCCCACTCAACACTCTCTCGGCCAAGGTCAACAACATTGAAGCCAGAGTCGCCCTTAAGCTCCAGCCTCAGTTTACTGCTACGCAAGAGCACATTGCCACCAAAGTTTCCGAGGCCACAGCCAGTGACTGTGACCACCCGCCTTAACCAGGTGGAAGGCCGAGTCGGCCAAGGCACCGTGAAACTTGAGGCAGTTGCTGCCAAGGTAGACGCCCTGGCCACGCAGGTCCCCGAGATCGCCGAGCGAACGGCCACCATCGCCGCCCAACCTGCTGGTAGGGCTAGCGATGACCCCTCGACTCGCGCCTCCTGGGCGGACCTGCTCAAGAGCCAGGCCATCCTCTACCACGACCGCCATCACCACCAAGCTCCAGGAGCTGGAAGACACGCGCCGCGAGGCTGCTGACCGCGACCGTCGCCGCTGCCGGGTCATCCTCAGGCGCTTCGACATGCTGCCGGAGGAGACCCCAGACTCTCTTCTCGACGAGCTGAAGAAACAGCTCTTGGCGCGCATGCAGCTGCCAGGTGCGATACTGCAGGGCGCCTACCGCCTGCCCCATCCACGGGCCAAGGCTGGGCCCCCTCCAGTGGTCCTCACCTTCAGCGACATCACCGCCCGAGTTCGGTTCCTCTCTCGCCGCAAGAAGCTGGTGGACACCTCCTGGTCGCTTGACGACGACCTGACGCCAGCCCACTGGAGCAGCAGCAACGCCGCGATCAGTGGCCCGACTACATCCGCCACAAGACCAACCCCGAGAAGCCCCAAGTGTACTGGCGGGGCGGGGACCTCTATGTCAACAAGAAACTGTGGAAGCCCCCCCGGGCTTCCCCGGGATAGAGCACTCCAGCTAGTTGTCTAGATGGGGGCAATCGATGATGGGATAGCTTAGGCATTACAGCATGCACTTGAAACGATATTAGCGCACAGCGTTTTAGTACCTTCAATTAGCTCTGGCACCTTGTGGCCATCAGCTTGCGCCTTAATTAGCCGACGTCTTGAGCCCACCTCACATTTGTAGCATAAGCTATGCGTCAGCCTACCTATGGTATTGCACTGGTTGTATTGCACCCACAGTGTTGCGCCCCGGCACCATGCCGTGGAGAGAGCGCTCTGTGGCCTGCCCACCTGCGGCAGTGAGAGAAGCTAGGGCGCCCTCCCTCCTTCTCACTGTGTGTATAGGGTTGAAGGTTCCTTTACTCTGTATTGGCACCCACGTGACGCAGTCACGTGCTTATTAACTAATGTTCCAGGTGGACATCCCTGTGTCCTGGAATCTCACTCACATCCAACCGGTTCCATCGCAACCAGCTCAAGCTGTATCACCAGAACACCATCCAGGGCAGGGTAAATCCCCCAGCCCCGCTGGCCGGTGAGTTCGATCCGGACACGGGGGAACAGGAGGATGAGGTGGCTGAGATTGTGGGGCACCGGGATGTCAAGCGGGGACGTGGGGTCCAGCGATCAACAATACCGGGTGCGATGGCAATTCGCGCAGCATGAGTCAGAGGACTCCTGGCGCACCGCGACTGAGTTAGCCGGGTGCGCCCGTTTACTAGAAGCGTACAAGAAGATGCACCAGTTACGTTAGCGGGCTCCATACGATACAGGGGTGTAGGGTGAGGGTGGTGTGAGAGCCAGGTACTAAGGTGCACGCCGACTGACGCCCTGTTATTGTGTGTGGTCTATGCAGGGGGACGCCGCGGAGGCGCTTCCCAGAGAACCGACTTCTTCCAGCGCCGCGGAGGCAGCAGATACCGAGATAATGGATGCAGAGGGGGAGCAGAGTGAGGATGATCTAGTTGACCTGGAGATGCCAGATCATCCCGAGTCCCCTGGGCCGGTACCTGCTCGCGGGGAGACTCCGGCGGCAGAGGCGAGGACGCAGACAGCTCGCGGAGAGCCTGTGGTCCGAGGTCAGTGGTACCACAGGAGCTGGAGGGTCAGGAGGCGGGGCCCGCCGGACGCGGTGCCATCATACAGGCGCGGCCATAGTCGGGAGACGCCGACCGGGCCATGCAGTGGCACCAGATGCGCGCGCTTTGCAGTTAATTGGTGAAGGAGATCAACGAGGAGACCTTCAACCCTCGTATGTTCCTGCGCGACTATGGCAAGGAGGGTGAGACCTTATTCGAGCGACGGCGTCGGCGCCATAACAGGATGCCTTCCGACCTCCGTGCCGATTCCATTCTGGCACGTGTCGCCCCCGGTCCGTTGGAGCCATTCCGGTTGTACCTGCGGAGGAACGTGGGGTTCAAGGCCCCGTACTGGAGGCCTGTACCGCGGTGCGCAACGGCGTGGTGTCCGGCACGGCGTGGAAGACTCACGCGAGGGAGTGTCCTTGTAACACGTGTGTGACCATGGTCGAGGCCATGCAGTCTGGCATATACCCGCGTCTCTTGCTCCTACTAGTTCCGCCGTTAGTGCGGGACCTGTTAAGGAGCCGGTTTCCTTGGTACCTCCCTCTGGAGGGGGCATTGCGGGGCGAGAAGTGCCTACGGGAGGGGCAGTACTCGCTCCGGCAGGCATTGGATCGCATCGCGGAGATGGATAACGAAGACCAAGACAGCGGGAGTGATGGCTACCATTCAGATGACCATCCCCCACGCCCTCCGGCCCCACGCTCTCGCTGTCCCCCGCTTGACCCGCGGCCTCAGGACCCTCCCGGCCCCCTTGGTGGGCGGACCAGGACTCCGTCCTACAGTGCGTTATGACGCACCCCCGCCGGCGACCGGTTGGGGACGGCCACCCAGCCGGGAACCCCGGTCTACCCAGGCGGCGACAGGGTGGGGTGGGCGAAGCCGACCAGCTGTACGCCGTGAGCCAGAACGTCCTGCTCCCCGTCGATCGCCCTCGCCGCGTTCGCGATCCCGATCAGACTCCAGGACCGAGGAGCGACCTACTCGCCGAGCGTCACCGCCCCCACCCACCCGACAGGAAGATCAGCAATGGAGGCGAACGTGGGCGGCCACGCTCGACCTAGAGCGGGAGACGGCGCAGCAGCGGCGGCAGGAGACGTCGGAGACAACAGCGGCAAGGGCAGAGCAACAGTACGTCCAGGGGCGAGCCCTCCGGCGCGTCTTCAGGTGGACCCCCGGAGACGGATCAACAGGAACCAACCTTCATTGTCGAGTTGGAACCCCGCCCGGCCCCGGCCTGACCGGGCTGGGCCGTCATCGCTGCGTTCTGCGGAGGGACCCAGTGGGCCTGCTACGTCGCCGCTCTGCATTCATCCCGTTCCGCGGAGGGACACCGCGGTCCTACCAGGGCTGAGACGCCACCGCGTGTCGCGGAGGGACCCAGTGGGGCGGGCATGCTGGTGCCGGCGGAGCCCGTGGTACGCCTTGAGGCGCTCGTGGCAGCGGTACAATCGGGGCAAGACATGCTTCAGCGGTTGCTGGCCGGTTCAGCAGGGTCGTCCAGCTGATCAGTCTGCCGCCACATCCGTGGGCTATGATGCCGCATCCAAAGCCCCCGGATCTTCGTATGAAGAATGGACGCTGGGTGATTTCATGCGGACTGTGCCAGGCAGTGTGCATGGTGAGATATGGTGGGCCGGGGCCGCGCACGGAGAAACTGTATGTGCATTTCGAGCTAGGGACCTCCGTCGCTCCAAGCTCCCCCCGGAATGCATGTGCCCGCTTCTTTGGTATTTCGATCAAGCTGGCACCTGGTGCGCGGTGGATCGTGGGGCCTATTGGGAGCAGCTGGAGATGACCTTCTCACCACAGATCCCGGTGCCGCTACCGCAACCATCCAGCCCTCACCTTCAGTTAGGTGAAATAGTCCCGGAACCTTTTTGCCGTTGGGGCAAATCGGGCCGGAACACTATTTTGCCCGGATTCACCACTTCCGAGCACCCAAGTTAATTCGGTCGAATTAACTTGGGTGCTCGGAAGTGGTGAATCCGGGCAAAATAGTGTTCCGGCCCGATTTGCCCCAACGGCAAAAAGGTTCCGGCACTATTTCACCTAACTAAAACCTGGCCCCGGGGAGGGGGAGTCGAATAGACCTGGAGACAACCGCCTAGGCTAGTGCACGCAAATGATATTGCGCCGGAACTGTCTCTGGCAGGTTTCGAACCCCTGACCTCCAAGGTGCACAGGCCCTCCCCTGTGCGCCAGCCTGTGGCGGAGCCGGTTCCCCTACGGGGCACCGAACAACCCTCTTCCCCGGCAGCTGCGACAGCAGCACCCACTGCTGGAGCAGCCATGGCGGCGGCAATGCGGCAGGAAAACAACCCCCCAGGAGGCACCGGCCCCGCGCCGGCCCCTGGGGCTTCCAGCGTAAGCAAGTCCGTTGCTTTCTTTCCTCATGCATGCTCTGATACTAATGCTCAAGAGCGGTGGCTATCTTTTCAACATATCATAACCAAACAGAAAGCTATCGCTGCAGCATGAGGAGCATAGAAACGCTCCAGCTGTTATGTGATGAAAGCACTCCTGGCCTATCCCCATCGCCGGCGGTACGTGGGCGGCCTGGGCTGGACGGCATATATGCAAACGAGACAAGTATCACCGTCCACCCCAACGTGAGTTATCTGAATGAATGTCATGTCTTTTGAACGCAGATCTCCCCATTTTATTTGGGATGAGTGTAAGGGTATTGTTGCTTTCTTGGCAGCACAGCCTCTACCCTCTAGGGAGACTGTTGATCCTCTCTATGTCAGGGCTGAGGGCCCTTAATCAAACCCACTGCTGTCAACTCCCTAGACATGGAGCTTGCCCAGCCGCCGCACATAATCAATAACGCATGCAGTAGTGGCAGAAGCCATTACTGTACTACCAAACGCATGTACTTGCGGGTAAAGACATGGCTGGTGCTAACGCTCAAGCAGCACCGGGAGGCAATAACAAGAAACACTAACAGAAAACAAACAAACAAACAAAACTGTTACGTCAAACCATGGTTGGTGTTGAGGCAGCACAGATGCTGTCCTCCCACTACAAACAAAAAAACGAAACGGTTACCAAGCCATGGTTGTTGTTGAGGCAGCACGGCTACTGTCCTCTCACTACCAACAAACAAACGAAACGGTTAACAAACCATGGTTGGTGTTGAGGCAGCACAGCTACTGTCCTCTCATTACAAGCAAACAAACGAAACTGTTACCAAACCATGGTGGGTTTTGAGGCAGCAAAGATACTGTCCTCTCAATCAATACAATGAACAAACAAGAAAAGCTGCGATTAATTAACAACAACAACAACAACAACAACCGGCCCCAACAGGGCAACAACAACAACAACAACAACAACAACAACAACAACAACAACAACAACAGCAACAACAACAACAACAACAACAACAACAACAACAACAACAACAACAACAACAACAACAACAACAACAACAACAACAACAACAACAACAACAACAACAACAACAACAACAACAACAACAACAACAACAACAACAACAACAACAACAACAACAACAACAACAACAACAACAACAACAACAACAACAACAACAACAACAACAACAACAACAACAACAACAACAACAACAACAACAACAACAACAACAACAACAACAACAACAACAACAACAACAACAACAACAACAACAACAACAACAACAACAATAGGCAACCTGGCAACCCTGGAAGGGTCAGGTGCCTGAGGTGCTTCCAGACGGGGCACAGCCGCAACCAGTGCAACCGCAACCCTACACTGGGCAACAATGTGGATCTCTGCCCAGGCTGCCACTACACGAGGCACAACCTGGCCAGCTCCAGGCAGCCGTTGCAACAGGCCTCGCTACCCAAATCAATGTGAGTTCTCTCACCTTGCTTACTCTGAGGATGATGATCTCATTAACATTGGGGATGGCAGCCAGGGCATAATTGACTTTGAGGCGGCAACCTTATACTGTCCTCCCAACACCCTGTACTGGAACCTTACATAAAAGCACTAACCCCCACTGTTGACAACTCCATTGATATCAACAAGGAGCTTGCTCACCAGCTGCACCTAGCCCTGGGTCATGAAACCGTGGCTGAGGAACTGGCCAGACGGCTGGGGGGTAGTAGCATGGGAACACCGCTCAGGAATGCAGTAAAACTCGCTAGACAACACTGTCAAGAATGTCAGTTTAACAGCCCCAATTAACCTCAAAAATGGCATACTGCAACTCCTTCCACCACGAGAGGCATGATAGTGGGGGATGTAATGCACATCAACAAAGATGTCCAACCCTACCTGATCCTAAAAGATTCATGGTCCAGGTTCACTGACAGTAATGGAACCCCTACCTGGCATGTCTGCAGGGCAGCTACGTGTTGCACTCATGATTGCTTTACCCAGATTCTACCCAGTTGACAGAATTTTGCTTGATCAACAATTTTCTTGTCTGACTGACCTGGAAGGGTGTGAAGCAATAGAGATTGCTGGGCTGGAAGATCATGAGGGTCAGGGGGTCATTGAAAGAACCATCAGATCTGTCAAAACTCTACTAGCCAAAAATCCCTCCAAGGATGCTACTTCAGGGGTCTATTGTGACAGGGCACTCTGGTGTCATCAAATGTGCACAACCCTAAACATGAGACCTGTCTTGCATGCCAAGTGGGGTGAAGTAATCCCAGCAGGCCTGCAGGCAGGTGTATATCCCCCAGAGGTGATAGCACTGTACAACACTGCACGTGCACAAACCTCAGCAAAACTGGCAGAAAAAGATAAAACCCATTCCAGGCCAGTATTCCAAAAAGGTGATCAAGTTCTCTATTACAAGGAAAACAGCTTTGGTAAGGTTGGAACTTGGCTAGGTCCAGTTACCATCCGTGGATTTACCAAAAACAGCAAGACCGTGGAGGTCAAGCACAATATCAATGGGAAGCGTCACAGGGTGAGCTGTCATAGAATTAAGAAGTATTATTCTCCCATGGCAGACGTGCCTGGGGAAGAGTCTTTAAGCATGGACTCACTACTTCTATCTGGCAACTCCAGCATGCCCAGCAGTACCCTGAGCCACCAATTACTGCTGTTGACAGCACCACAGCACCCTCTGTGAACCCTTCCACCCTCAGTGAAGCCAGGCCCACTTCACAACCTGGGGATTGCTTAACCAGGCACGAGGTAGCTGGGTTGGAAGCATTAGCTCAGCCCCAAGGCACCAAATTGTCTGCCAACCCTCCCGCTCTGAGGTCAAGATTGGCAGTCGCCTTGCAAGCACTACACAGGTCACATAAGCAACAAGCTGCTGTGGCCGAAGGGTTGGCAAAAGTCTCAGCTGTGTGCACTAGTCAGGACCCCTGGACCCTGGCAATAGACACTCAGGCACAGGTCAGTGTGATCAGTGCACAAGCCATCCCTGGTCTTGAGATTGCACCTTCATTTTGGGCACGGGTGCAGGATTTCTCAGGCCAAAGCTCACTGGATGTAGTGGGACAAGTGATGCTCCCTATACTTGGTATTCAGACACCCTTCCAGGTGGTGGAGGGGTACTCTGGTAACACCTTGTTGGGGGAACCTTTTGTATCCTATCCTGGGGTGCTTATCTCAGCTAATGAGCTCAGTGTCACAGGGGTGGGTGCAGTTCCTCTGGACCACTTTAAAATCCCTCTCTCCAGTATTGTCCCTGGTATGGATGCTGTCATCAAGGCAGTCAACACTCAGTATGCACCAGGGGAGATCCCTGATCTGGACAAGTTAGTGCACAGCCAGTTCCTCCATCCCTCAGCCTTTGGGCTGGGTAAGTGGGACATAGCCATGCACTCACCCCACCAAATCTCCCACGTCATACAAGAATGCAAAACACAAAAAGGGTTTACCAAGTGGCTGATGGCCATTGTCCACCAAGCCAGGCAGGAATGGGTCCTGCCCAACCCCAAAAACCCTCAATACAAACCGCCTGTCACCCCTTCATGGGACGTGCCAGAGGGAGCCAAAAAGCTCAGATTAAAATTTGTTCTCAAACAAAAACCACAAAAAGTGGGCTCCCCAATCTTCCATGCCAGACCATGTGTCACAGAATTAAAGGGGACCTCCACACTGCCAAAAGGGGAAACTACACACCTGGGCTGCAACAAACCTCACTCAGGATCATGCTCTCCCTATTCCTCCACAACCTCAATGCAGGCCAAGACTATGTCTGCAAAGCCACTGATATTAAAAGGGCCTTCCTCAGGGGGGACCCAGAAAAGGCTGAATCTGTGTGGAAAGGGAAGGTGTACGTGGTAGACACCCCAGCAGCTGTGTGGAAACCTTACATTGATGAGCCCCATCTTATCATCAACATTGCATGGGGTGGAAGGGCTTGTCAGTGCCCCCAAAATTTTCAGAGACTCAGCAGAGGAAGTATTCAAAAAGCTCAAGGCCACGTATGATGACCTGGACCCATGCTTTTTTGTTGTACCCACCCCGTCTGGACTGCTGTTCTTTGTGTGGCATGGAGAGGACCAACTCATTTGTGGGCCTAGAGCTGAGGTGGAAAAATTTATTCAGCAGGTCCAGGAATCATATGAGATTGGCAAACAGGTGGAATTGAGCACAACCCCCATCCAGTTCTGCGGCATCATGTTGCAGCTGCACAGGCAACATGATCTGATGCTCTCTCTCTCCTCCTGCAGAATATATTCAAGATTGTCTAGATCTGCTGCAACACAACTACCTCCCCCTATACATGTGTGCCACTGTTCAGGGCAAACTGGGGTGGTGGTCAGCCATCTGTGGGGCTCCCTTAGCTGTCATAAGCAGGGTCACCCATGATGTTCTAGTCAAAATCAAATGCAGTCACATCAGGAAGTTGGTCAATGACTGCCCCCCCTCATCCTCCATGGCCTGAATCTGATGGAAGACATCCACATCCACAGTGTCATGGACAGCTCCATGGAGAGCAGAACAATCAATCAGATGGGGGCACGGGAATCAGGGCTGTTTTTTCTCACCAACAGGTCAGATTACATGTCCCTCACTTCCTGGTACAGCAGGCTACACCGCAGAAAACCTGGCAGCAGCAACTCAGCTGAATGTCGTGCTGTGGTGTCTGCTGCATTGCATGCTCGTTCCCTGCAGCACATGCTCACCTGGCTACAAACCCAGGCAGGCAGCACATGCAATGTCATCTCACATCTCTATACTGACAGCTACTCTGTGATCAGTTTTCTAACCAAGAAATCTGTTTCTGCTGCTGTCCACACTGACCTGGATTGGGTGATCCTCAAACAGGAGGCCACCTACTTCTCCAGCTGGCATCATGTGGAAGATGAAGAAAACCCAGCAGATGCCTTAACCAAGCTGAGGGATGCAGCTGGCCACAATACCAGCTACTATTTGGAAATGAATCCAATGGTATCCGTGTCAGTGTTTGAATAAATGTCTGGCCACAGCTCAGTACACAACCACCACACCCCCTACCACAGCGATAGCTGCTGGGCGCCATAAAATTCAACACATTTGCTGTGGGGTGTGAGTGCTGGCTAGGTCAGATTTGTATCCATTTGCAGCTTGAGGACACAAGCTTTGTATCCACTTTACTTAATGTGTGCTCCAATACTGGCCAAACCAGCCAGCTGTGTACACCTTATTTAATGTGCAATAAACACCTGGCCAGAACAGCCAGCTGTAACCAACCTGGCTCAACCAGCCATGTCTCTTTTGTACCCCTAATCAACTTAAAAACAATAACAATAATGTTGGGGGTGCAGACCTGCATTAAGAAATAAATAATAAAACAATACTGGAGTTAGTCTCCATGCTTTGCTGCAGACTAAGTCTCAAAGGCATTGTGAATACAACGTATGAATAAGCCTTGTAAACCTACGTTGGTAAGTGAATATAAATACCACGTGGGCTATGCAGATAATAGGAATGCTAGTCGAGTCGCATACGTTTCCCTAGATAGGTACTTTGGGTACTGGGGTACGTGACAGATGTCAGTACCCAGTATACGTAGTGTCCTGCCATTGGACGGTACTAGAGTATCCTAGATAGGGACCGTACTGCAGCGTGCATTGATCTGTGATCACACGATGCAGTGACTAGACTGCGACCTGTCATCGTGCGGCCTCGGGCCAGCGGTCTGCACCCAACGGTCACTGGCGGCGCGGCCAGTGAGAGCAGCGTTGATAAAGGGTAAACCTATTTTCTAATGAACCAAGCAATATTTCATTGCTCGCAGCTCACAGTGCTCTCAAGCATTATACCAAGGTATCACATTCGTTTCCTATGTAACTCCTTCCCATCACTGTGGGGCCGACATAGTGCGGTTTGGCACGGAAGACTGGTGGGATTGGAAGTATTATGTGGATGGGGTCGGGCACACGGTGACGCCCCCCAAGGTTGCCCCAGCGGATGGGCGCACCTTCCTGGACAAGACCGTACCAGACTTCGCGTGGACTCTGAAGACTACCTTCGATGAGGATCACGTGACACGCACCTAGGTGTTCAAGATGGGGGTGGACTTCCTCAGTGTTCATCGTTGCGGGGTGGTGGACAAGTCGGCCTTGACCTTGATGTTCACCCACCCTCAGTTCTTCGCTGGGTTCCTGGCCATGTGGCCCCCGGGCACGTGGGTGGAGATCTCCCGGTTCGGCCGACAGAAGGTGTCACCCTACCAGGTGGCTTTCGAGCGAGACCTGCGCTCGTATCCCGGTAGTCTGATTCAGAGTATGACGCCCATGGGTCGTCAGGCCCTTATTGCAGCCCAGCGACAACGGCGCGCCCGACAACGGCGGTCGCTGAGATGGTTGTGGGAGTTTTATGATGGATAGCGGAATGATCCTGTCATCCTGTTTCATGCTACTACGTCAGGGTTGGTCCTGTGTATCAACCTCTAGAGGAGTTGGTATTGCTAACCCGCGGGTGAACCGGGGTTGGGACGTAGTACTCTTATAGTAGTGTAGCTTACCTGTTTCCTTTCTATCTCTTGTACGGTATAGGGACTACCGACCCCTGTGGGGGGGGAGGAGTCGGTTACGGGCCCGGCGGCCCTTTCGGCCGGACGTAACAATGGAATAAATTACTAAGGCAGTTTGGCCTGTTGATATAGTTTGTATGGACTATGGTAATCGTGTGAATTGGACTAGTTATTTTGGTCCTAGGTTGACCTTATAGGGGCCGGTGCAGTGGCGCCGCGCCAGTTCTGGATTTGTCTGTACATAGAACTTTCTATGCGTGGATCCTGTAGTTGAGGGTCGATGTCGGCCCGGGGGTCCTATACGTGGAATGCATGATTTGGAATGTTCTAGAAGGATCGGCGTTGTATCTGCGCCGCAGCCGGCCTAGGTTAAATTAGTCCAAGGCCGAGAGTCTCGTCCTCTTGGTTTGATGAATGTTAAGTGCGAAGACGCCTTCACATTGAGCCCGGGGCAATTATTATCCATTTGTTGTAATTGGTATTGCTAGCCAATATAAGTGTGTAACAATTAGCTTGGTATCAAGCCGCGGTGCCAGATATCTCACGACTCACGTCGTGAAGCGCAATCTACATTAAGCTACCCTTGATTATTCCTAATTCCGGCATGGAGGGTCTTTTGCTATGTAGCTCAGGCTAGGTGTCTGGGCTGGCACGTAACACCAACACAAAGGACCATCAAAAGGGCACTCCGCATATAAGTCCCAAAAAGTCAAGTCAGGCCAGGAATCATAACACTTTGGCCGTTCAAAGGACTCAGCCAATTACACTGAACGTTCAACTACAAGTTCGCGTCCACTTGGATGTAACAGTATACACACTGTCGAAGAAAATACTGTTACAGGCTACAATAATAAGCTCAAGCCACTGGGTCGCCTGGTCTTTCCTTCACGAGCAAGCATGCAGCCAGGGTGTGTGTTGAGTCCCATAAAAACAGATACAATGATTCGGATTAATTATTTTGGGCCTAGGTAACAATTGAAGTAGGAGCCAAGCGTGACGTGTCAATGGGCTGGCACTAGCAGTCAGTGCAGTCGCTTCGCGCTGCGTCAGGACTTGATAGCCGGGCCAGAGCCGTCATGCACAATCTTGTGTGGGCTGATTTGTGGTCTCGGGACTGGAGAGTCGGCGCCATGTCGGCGCCTGCTAGCCAGGTTAAACGTGGCGTGCCTAGGTGAAATTGGTCCGAGGACGAGAGTCTCGTCCTCTTGGTTCAATGAATTAAATGTATGAGAGTTGAAGCCTACACATCGGACCTGGGGCATTTATCCGTTTTTAATCAGTGAACAACTGAACATTGCTAGCCATTACAATTGCGTATTTATTAAGTAGCTTAGCATCAAGTTGCGATGCTAGTAGACATCTCATGCACGATTTCTGGTCGTGAAGCGCAGCCTACATTCGGCCATAGTTGATTCTTCCTAATACTGGCACAGTAGGTCTTTCACTAACATAGCTCAGCCCTGGTAGGTGTAAAACCTGGCATGTTACACTGGTTATCGGAGTTTTGTGTGCTGGTTAGGATAGCTGACTCTCCCAGAGAGAGATAGCATATCCAGTTATTAGGAAATCAAGACAGAGCTTGGTGTAGGTAGACGGAGGCCGTTTTCAGGCTCAACCAGGGCGGCGTGAGCTACGAGGTGGCCGTTGCCACTGGAATAGGCGATAGTTGGTAGGGGTAGCGTTGGCTACAACACGGGCCGCTCAGCCCCTG
Organism: Mesostigma viride; assembly: GCA_009746045.1. Lineage (NCBI taxonomy): Eukaryota > Viridiplantae > Streptophyta > Mesostigmatophyceae > Mesostigmatales > Mesostigmataceae > Mesostigma > Mesostigma viride. Next base: position 2,721,778 of record RPFO01000418.1, read on the forward strand.
CAAGCAGCCGCCTCCATTTTACAAAGCCGCCAGCAACATCAAGGCGGCATAACACGAGGTTAGGGATGTTCGGAATGGCGGCCCAGATCGAGCCGTATCTAGACTACACTACTGTAGCCAAGGCCCAGAGACGTGCCTAGACTAGACATGCAAGGCCCAGAGCCGTGTCTAGACTTGCCAAGGCCCAGAGCCGTGTCTAGACTTGCCAAGGCCCAGAGCTGAACAGGTCCAGCCCGGGGCCATTCAATACCGCCATAGCCCATAGCCGAGCCTTTTGCAAGAAGGACGCTAGACGTCCATGAACAAGGTAAGGAGCTAGAAAATTCTTTCCCGTTCTTCCTGTCTTGCCCACGCGCGTAGGCAAGGGTTTTTTAATTGTTTTCTGTATACATGTCTGTGCACGTTGATGTTGGGTCGGCCCCAAAAGTCGACCTTCGTGAGCTGTGAAAGGACCCCCAGAGGGCAACGCCGATTACAGCTCGAGGGTAGCTACCGGCCGGCCGTAGCCGATTGTACGTGTTGCCGGTGGCTGTACCTCAATGTCGCGTATTGTTTGTGAACGTGATGTTACTGCCTTGTGTTTCTCCCTCGCCGTGAGCACGTCATGACAAGCACGTAGAGGTATCCTGGGTGGGCTTTCTCCTTCTCCTTCCTGTATGTCCATATCTATATTATGTAGTAGCTCATGATAGGGCAACCGGACTACCAGCCATATCATGAAGACAACCAGCGCAGGCCATGAGAAATCGGAAGAATCCGGACCATGCATGGTAGCTCTAAGCTCGAGCCTGTCGTTATCTTGCCCGCGTGTTCGAGTCGTTCAGGATGATGAATATGAATGGTAATGGAAATGTGTAGCATTGTGCATTGAAATTATGGCTGGCTTACGTGTAGAGTGACTAGATGACCTAGACGGTGGGGCCGGAATTAAACAGCTTGCTTGATTAGGGCGTGTGTTTCGAGCCTAACTGGCCGGGAGTGTCTAGCTGTGAGCACCATTGCTGCGATTGTACCCAGCCATATTTCTCTAAGGATAAGGTCATACATGCCCAGCATCCACAGCAATGTGGGTGTAACAGTTTAGATTAGTCTAATAGGATTATGTGTGCCCCATTCAGCCACCCATCAGGGTTAATTAATAAAGAGTTTAATTAATTGATTAAGGGAGCACTAGTTTGTAGACAGCGTCACGTTTCATTAGATCAACAATGTCCATGACTTCAGATAGAGTTTATTTCAAACTATATGACATATCAATACAAAAAAAAAGGTAATGTTACAATACCAACCATTAATTAATTAGACTCGTGCTCCCGTTGGGGAGTCACGGAGCATTAACCCCGATGGATGGATGGATGGGTGCAAATAGTCCTACCGGTCTACTCTCACTACAACATCTATCTACAACATCTATCTACAACTAGTCTAAGCTTGCTCTCTACCCTAGGGGAACTGTCTGGAGTGCTTGCCGTATGTTTGCACACGCGGGCGCTTCGCCACGGGAGGGGGTTCGTTGTCCTCTATGACCTGGGCCCACTTGGCCTTGTCCATAATCTTTTTCCAAATCACGGAGAGGCCTAGGCCCCCCATGTCCTCTACTAGCTGTTCTTTGAAGGTGCGGGCCTTGCGGCGTCTAGCATCACGGGGCCCGGCCCACGTAAGGAGGTGCCGGCCAGGCTGAGCTGGGCGCAGTCCCGCGGGGGGGGCACGTCAGGTGTCTACCTGGTTGGTGCGAGCTAAGTGCCCTACTAGCTGCAGGTGCCCAATACCAACCATAATCCATGTTACACAAACCACTTTGACCGTAGGCATTGAGCCCTGTATTGATGTGATGTTCAGGCACCTTTCCTTCTCTTGATTTCTTCTTTACCACCCACCAGGAGTATAATTCCATCTAGAGGCGACTGTCATTAGGATCGACGTCATACATGACATTTTCGTAAACATCACCATCAAATGGGCGTTGATGGGGCAAAGATGTTGACACCTGATTGCTATTTCCAGGAGCAGCAACCGACACTGGCGCTACACTTGCGATTATTGCGGGCTGCGTGTGTTTGCCGCCTGCCCTCGTAATGCTACGCTTCTTCTTCCACAGCAGAATCGCAAGAACAATACAAACAATGGCAGCCGCACCGGCAACGGCTGGGGCGATGATGACAACAAGTGACAGACCACCATCGGAAGTGGAACCACCTGCAAGCAAGCACAAGAGCACGTGTGAGCGAACCTTGGCACAAACTGGGAGATGCATGGATCTAAGCAAAACTGCATACCTACAAAAATGAAAGGCGAGACTTGTTCTAGTCAGTGGCAGGAGCATCGTTGGTCAACCCCCTACCTATATCGATAACAACACAACTACTCCCGGGAAGGTACACCCTATTAAATAGTAAAATCTGACCATATTAAATAGTAAAATGCGCACAGTACTTCTAAGGGCCCCTCCCCAGAATTAAACTCACAAAATGACCGAATAAACACGATAGGGCAGATACGTAGTCCCGTACAGCGTAGAACAGCTTTGCAAGACAACGAACGAATGGCTGGCTTTCAAAACCCCGGCCTGTACCTGCGGTACGTGCAACTTCCAGGGGTTCAACTCCTAGTTCATAATCAACTATAGTCACACACTAGGATCCAGTAATTATAGCACCGGGCAGGTACGTACCAGGGGCTGTCGCCAGCGTGCAGGCGCAGCTGTAACTGCCCGCCCCAATGGATGTAACTGTTGGCGAAAGGCCGCTGGGGCACCGGGGGCAGGACACTGCAACGGTGACCGCGAGAGTAGCATGTGAAGCACCATTGTCTTATTAATGCAATTACAGCTCGTTTGCAGGCAAGCACGTAGCTGCGCGTCTGTGTTTTCTGAATGTCGGTGTATCCCTGTGTCTGAGTGTGTCAGTGACGGTGAGCCAGAGTGCGTTCATGCGTGCATGTGAAAGAGAGGGGGGGAAGGGGGGAGGGAGGGGGGAGGGAGGGAGGGAGGGAGGGAGGGAGGGAGGGAGGGAGGGAGGGAGGGAGGGAGGGAGGGAGGGAGGGAGGGAGGGAGGGAGGGAGGGAGGGAGGGAGGGAGGGAGGGAGGGGAGGGAGGGAGGGAGGGAGGGAGGGAGGGAGGGAGGGAGGAGGGAGGAGGGAGGGAGGGAGGGAGGGAGGGAGGGAGGGAGGAGGGAGGGAGGAGGAGGGAGGGAGGGAGGGAGGGAGGGAGGGAGGGAGGGAGGGAGGGAGGGAGGGAGGGAGAGGGGGAGGGAGCTTCTCGCTACAAGGTTGGATAAATGGGTGTTGTGCTGCAAAGCCATACCTTGCGCCCCATGAAATCATTTGGTGCCTTTGCTGGTAACAACAAAAAAAGGAACTAGTATGCTAACTAATCCGGGGCTAACAAAAGTCAAAGGTTCAGGGTAATAAGAGAAAACGAGCAGTCATCAGAGCTCTGACTACAAATAAGAATGCTAGTACTTGTTACGATTGCTACTCTGAAGAGCGTGATTACAACAGAAAGTACTACTAATAATTGTCAGGATTTCTGCTACAGATACTGGTATATGACTGCCGATAGCAACACTAATAAGTATTACTACCAACAACGATACTCAACCTTCTTAAGACCGCCCCTACTGCCGGCTGCCATCAACTTACGTGCAGCTTGCGTGCTGTCATCAGCCTGGGCGGGGGGCATCTCCCACGACAACAATTGCTGCCACGTCGCGCCGTACCCAGGCAAATCAACAACCAGGCTGGCCCCCACTTGTGCCACCTTGGCCGCCACCACATTCAATATGTCCTGGGCGATGGTGTCCGCGAGGGCATCGGCTTGATCTGTCTCTATACTGCTGGCATCCCATCTCCTGGTTAAGTTCACCCGTGGGGCGACGCTGTATTTGGCCACCACGCTGCCCTCAGAGAGCTCAACAAGCACGACCTGTGGGCGCCACCACCACCACAATGTGGGCGTGAACCAGGAGACAAGGAAACATGGGAGGAAATAGTGGTGGGAATTAACAAGGGTAAGAAACATTGGAGGAAATAGGGAGTGTCCACGCATGTCCACTCACTCACGTTCACTCAACACGCTCATACACAGGACGTCATTTCTAATTGATTGATACAGACTTGTGCTTTTGATTGTGTTTTGATGGAGCTGGTGATGTACTCTGTGACGCAAGGCTGTCTTAACCCGAAGGGGGCCCGCGCACGCAAGCGCTTACTTACTGGTAGGAAGCACACGGAGTGGATGTGCTGCATGGCACCTCATTGGTCGCGGCGCACGGTACCAGTTTATTCGCACAGGGGCACACAAAAATTTTACAAGTATTGATCCTTTATCAGACAGCAAGAAAATCTGCGTTCGTTACAAGTCTGTACCAGAAACACGTTGTAAGTTTAGTAGATTAGAGGCCAACACTAGTCCATTACTAGTCCATTACTAGTCCATACATAGCAGTAGAGTATGCCGGTACATAGTTGCTTGCATGGCTGTAGAACCTGTACGGGCTCCTGCCTTTGTTTCCATGGTCTCATGCCTTGCTGGAACCCCGTTCTTGATGGGTAGCGACCATGAAATAATTGATACGGCAGCATCATAGCTACAGCGATAGATATAGCAGCAATAATTGATATGGCAGCATCATAGCTACAGCGATAGATATAGCAGCAATAATTGATATGGCAGCATCATAGCTACAGCGATAGATATAGCAGCAATAATTGATATGGCAGCATCATAGCTACAGCGATAGATATAGCAGCAAGAATTGATCTGGCAGCATCATAGCTACAGCGATAGATATAGCAGCAATAATTGATATGACAGCATTACGCACGATAGAACCAAGCCAGGGATGCGCCCGCGCATAAGCAAGGAGACAGTACCTGTTCGACTTGCACGCTGTAGGCCCCTGCAAGGGTGGACCTTAGGGCATCCTGCACAGCCGGGTCTTGCGAAAACTGTGCATAATCCCAGCCACTGAACCGGGCCACTACCGACAAGGGCGGGGCCAGTCTCACCACGGTCAGCGTAAAATTAACGCTAGCCCCGTGCGTTCCTGAGATCCTTGTCTCCACCGTCACCGGCGTCGACCCCACCAAAAAGGGAGCGAGTGCGACGGAACCCGCGCGTACTCCCTGGGAAGCGGCAACGGCTTGGCCGTTCAGGGGTGTGGACGGTCCGTAAACGCGCACGTCCACCCCACTGGGCCAGGTCACACGGAGAGAGATACCGGAATCGCTGCTCTTGAGGGTGACGTAGTACTCCCTGATCGCAGTGTCAAATCCCCCTGGTGGCCACTGGGAGTCGTACTGCCTGAGGCTGTACCCGTCGCCCACAGAGAGGGATTCGAGGCCGGCTCCTGAGGATGGCCAAGGGAAAGGGGGGGGAGGAGGACTTGGTGACCGGGGAGATGGAACAGGAAGGGGTGGAGAAGGTGGGAGAGGCTGAGGCGGGGGTGGCGAAGGTGGAGGGGGCTGAGGAGGGGTGGCGAAGGTGGAGGGGGCTGAGGAGGGGTGGCGAAGGTGGAGGGGCTGAGGAGGGGTGGTCCAGTTAGAGATGGCTGAGGAGGGGGTGGCGAAGGTGGAGGGGCTGAGGAGGGGGTGGCGAAGGTGGAGGGGGCTGAGGAGGGGGTGGTCCAGTTAGAGATGGCTGAGGAGGGTGGCGAAGGTGGAGGGCTGAGGAGGGGTGGCGAAGGTGGAGGGGGCTGAGGAGGGGGGGGTCCAGTTAGAGGTGGCTGAGGAGGGTGGTGGCGAAGGTGGAGGGGGCTGAGGAGGGGGTGGTCCAATTAGAGGTGCTGAGGAGGGTGGGAAGGTGGGAGGGGCTGAGGAGGGGTGGCGAAGGTGGAGGGGGCTGAGGAGGGGGTCCAGTTAGAGGTGGCTGAGGAGGGGATGGCGAAGGTGGAGGGGGCTGAGGAGGGGGTGGTCCAGTTAGAGGTGGCTGAGGAGGGGGTGGCGAAGGTGGAGGGGGCTGAGGAGGGGGGGGTCCAGTTAGAGGTGGCTGAGGAGGGGGTGGCGAAGGTGGAGGTGGATGAGGAGGGGGTGGCGAGGGTGGAGGGGGCTGAGGAGGG